>JASDQU010684849.1:0-20088 GCA_032191745.1 Picea mariana | reverse complement strand
AGTACCCCTACCCCTTCTTTTATAGGCTAGAAGGAGCTAGGGTTTTAGACGAACTCTTGGCCATGCATGGCTGGGAGTTCCAGTTAACTGACCCTAATCTTTTCGTTCCGTCGGAAACTTTCCTGATTTTTTGCTTTGTTAGGTAAACGCGGGCTGTAGTGAGCCAGCCAGCGTTCCAACGCGTACAGTAGAAGGCCAGCAAGCGTTCCAACGCGCCCAGTGATAGGTTAGGGCGCGGGTTGCTTAATTTAAGTGGTTTTTCAAGGTTTTATTCAGCATGGCTTTGGCAATGAAGGGCAATGAGTTGGCCTGATGCCAGGTAAGCAAGGATGGTGCAATTTAGGGTTATAACAGCCGCTAACTCGCGGCTAGTGAACGCCGAAAAGAATCAGGTAGTAATCTTCGCGCAGTAAAAATCTCCCGCATACTTAAAAAAAACCTAGTTAAAAAAAAAAACTTAATTGACACAGTAAAAACGCCAGGTCGAGGAAATTCCATGGCGCAGTAAATAGTTAAAAAATAATCCTAATTGACACAGTAAAAACGCCAGGTCGAGGAAAATCCATGGCAGAGTAAATAATGTACGTTGTGAAAACTATGGAGCAAATGATGTAGTAAATAATTTGATTTGTCGAACTAATTTTACTAATGAATCTTCATAATAATTAATAGTCATATTTTCACATACAAGGAAGATAATCTATAAAATCTTGACAAATAAATGGTTGAGCTTCATTTATCTGGTGTTAATATTTTAATTTTTGTTAATCACTTACGTGGCAATCAATTAGCTATC
Organism: Picea mariana; assembly: GCA_032191745.1. NCBI lineage: Eukaryota > Viridiplantae > Streptophyta > Pinopsida > Pinales > Pinaceae > Picea > Picea mariana. Next base: position 19,292 of record JASDQU010684849.1, on the reverse strand, counting down.
AAAGTAATTTTTAAATATCATTAGGTAAATGTAGAAAAGTAAACACATAAACGGATGTCTTTATAATAGCTAGGAAGTTAATGATTGAAACCACAGCCATTTATTTTGTGTGACTACTAAGAATATTCCAGCCATATTTAATCATGGCCATAGAAAACTTATTAAGCACTAAACCCCTATTAAATCTACCCATTGTCAATAGGTGTACGCCTTTCGGCGTAATTATATATTATCACCATATGCTTGCGTTTCTTGGTTGTTGAGGAAACGTTGCAGGTGTATTTATTTGAGTCAAGTGCTCAACGGTGGACTTCATTGAACATCTGGATGAGGCAGGCCTTTTATCTTGTCTTGCTATCATATTTGTTTATATAGAATACATGAGATTAGACTTGATTTCTGCAATCATTTTCATCTATTGTGGTTTTCCCCTAGACATAGAGAGATTTTCCTCGTAACAGTTTATAATGAGGCTCCAAAGTCCTTTTTAACATAAATAAAATCCAAAAACCTAACCCCAGAAGATGAAATGTCAAAAGGTTTGTGGGCCCTGTTGGCACAGCGGTAGACCCAGGGTTCAACACTACAAGAGCACACCAACAAAACCCTAACTATCGACTCTTTCAGCAACACCTACGAAGTAGATGAAGTCTCACCCGAGGTAGAGGTAGGGGTGGTTGTAGGACTCAAGTGTATGAAACCTAAGATGGGACACAGGTCTGTGATTATGTCACTTACAGGGAACTTAGCATCAATCAATCATCAATATTCAACCCTTATTATACTTCACGAATAACACAGAGCATCGCAACATTCATTTATATCTAAAGTATTTGAGCAATTAACAACAGTAAAACAGATCAGATCCAGTAGATCAGCACTAAGCATCTTCATACATGTCATATCTACATTCACACACCTCTAAGAAGCACAAAGAATAAGTAGATCTATCTAAATATATCAAAGCACTTAGAAAATAATCACATCAATGCATCAGAACAAGTAACAAAGCAGACAACACAGGATTTACGTGGTTCACCCCCACCATGGGGCTACGTCCACCAACTCTTCTTCTCTATTATCATCGGCCAAGCGGTTACAAGAACAAAGCCACCAAACCCTACTGCGCACAAGACAAAATATCTGCATAGCTCGCTAGATCCTTCTTCCTTGCGTTATAGCACAAAAAGCCTTCTACAACTTCTTACAGTAACTTGCACTCAGCTTCTGCAAGTCTCATATAGGCACTAAGCTTTTACAAACCTTACTTACACTTAGCATACATCACATACACATACTATTTGACTCCTCCTCTTCTATTTATACATACAAAACTGGACCTAAGTGTGGGTAAACCCACAGGCTGACATCCCTTTCCCATTACATATTCCCAAAAACCCAAAAATGGACCCAAAAGTGGGCCGATATTATGCAATATCCACTTCGTCTAGTGCTCCATATTTGAAAAACTATTGAATTCCCAAAAACAGTTAAATATGACCAAGTGTTCCCAAAACTTGGTCAAGGGCCAACAGGCCCCAAACACTCACCTGTGACTCGTCTCCAGTCACTTCGATCTGAGCAATTCTGCTTCGAACGCCTTGAGCTTGGCTCAAGCTTCTTCAACCTGTTGTAGTGTTACTGCCTCATGCTCAGTGAACTCCTGGATGAGTGCATCATTGACTGGTCCTTCTAGGTGTTGTTTTGTTGGACTCGCAACCTAGTCAAGTTCTACTCCTTGGTTTTCAACTTCAGTGAATAGTTGACATGCCTTCTCTTGCACTGGTTGAAGCCGTTGAGAGACTTCCATCACTTTACTCTTCGTGTGGATCTATTGTTTGGTAATGCATTGCTCATGAAACTTGTTCATCCTTTCGACTAGTGACAAGGCCTTCAGTTGTGCCTGTAATGTATTTGTGTGCTACTTCACTTCTTGGAGCTGCAACTCCAATGCTTGTAACTCTAGATTCTCCGTGAGGTTTTCATACGTCTAAGCGCTCCTAGCACTCAGCTACTTGCATTACAAAGCAAGGGATTCTGATATTCCAACTGCATTGTAAGAAGTTTCCTCCTATAGGTCTCTTATATCTTGAGGGATCTCAGGCATAGTACGAAGTTCCAGGTTTGCGATGCGTTGTTGGATCACTTCTTCAAGCTGTGCCACCTACTATGGAATTCATTCTTCATCTCTCACTTCTATGACAGTCATAGAGCGAAGTGCTCTGTTGACCTGTTCCTTTACTTCTAGTTGCTTCGTGATCAACTGCTCCTTGCTCTGTTGTAGCCCTTCTTTCTCTTTGTCCCACTGTACTTGAAGAGCAAGTTTTTCTCGTTCGGCAGCACTGCGTTACTCGACAAGTACTCCCTGTACCTATGTCAAAGCCTAGGTGGCTTGCGTTGTGTCTTCTTGAGCTCGTTGGAGAAGAGCTTCAACCATATCAGCAATCTGGTGGAGTTGAGTTGGCTCATCTCCTGGTTCTATTGTTTATGTTGTCAGAGGTGCACTAGAGACTACGTGGCTAGACTGGAGTGCCTGCTGCACTCCTTGGAGTTCAATCTCGATACGATTATAGATATGCTCCTCCTTCGCCTCCCGCTTCTCTAATATCTCCCATGAAGCATCATTCATAGCTACAATGATGAAATTAAAATCATCCATTGTGAGGGTAGTCTGCATCTTGGTTACAGGGGTTCTAGGTTTCTTCAAGGAGGAGTATTTCAGAGTTGAAACCTTCCTTTTCTTCGATGATTCCTCTTCATCCCTAGGCGGTGGTACTTCGCCTTTCTATTGTTCAATTTCTGCGCCTTCTATCTATTTTCCATCATCCCCTTCATCGGGTGTGATAGAGGTAGTCCTTACAAATGCACTGCCTACATCGTGAACCTCTTCAGGCTTCTTCATCTTGCTTGGTCCTGGTGTATCCGGCACAGTTTCTGGGATATCAATATCAGACAGCTCCGCGGGGTTTGCTGGAAAAAGGAGGTCTTCTGACCATTCCTTGTTAATCTCCTCCAATTCATCTTTTGTCAACTTTTAATATGACTGGAGCTGTTGTTTATGCTCATCAGCGAACACTGTAATATAGGTGAAGTGGCGGTCTGCACTGACTTGCATCAAGGGTCTAAACCTGTGAAGTGTGTTCGGGGTGATGCGCGGTGTAGAATGGATTGCGATCTTCAATTGGCTGTAATATGCGTGGAAGACAGAATTGGATTGCCACTACTTGTTCATGTTGTTGGAGTACCATAGCATACAGAACTTCACGGCTAGTGGTTCGAAGGGTTCAATATCTGGGAAAGTGGTGCTTTCTAGTAGCTCCCAGGTGATGAAATTGATCAGTATGAGAGTCCAGCTAAAGTGGAACTCATACCCTTGGTCTTGCGCTTCCCTGCAATCAATCTCTAGTTGGTTTACAAGGTACTGCACCCAGTTCATCTGAAGTCCTTCTATGCACTTCCCAGTGAGGTCAACAACAAATTCAGTTACTTGGGTGGGTTGGTTCTTATGAATTAACTTGCCTGCGATCAGTTGATATGCGAGGCACACTGTGTCATTTTGGATAGAGGCTACCTTGTAGCCTTGCATTCCCTTCTCGACATCTCCATAAGTCTCTTTGATTCTCTGCACTAATGCTCGATCTGAGATCTTTTTAGGGTAAAAATCTTGTGGGTCATGGCCCTGCATGCTCAACCCTATGATCTGATTGATCAAAGTTGGATCCATAGTGATGCGACAGTTCAAACTTAAGTAACCTCTGTGGTAGTAGGATAACAACAATTTCACGCATGCATTCACTTCCTGGTGCTTTCCTAAGTGCAGGATATTTATCACATTGAGCAGTGTGGACTGCGCGAGGTTTTGGGTCCATGAATGCGGGATAATCTTGGAATTCTTGCCTTTGGTTCTGGTCAGATACTTGTGTGGGGTGAGCATGTTGTAAGCCTTCCTGTCGTCAAGGTTGAAGTCACTGAACTTCAATGTTGCGAGCTTATCCTGGTTGACTTGAACTACACATATCCATTTCAGGAGGTACATCATGACCAAAGCATAGTCAAGATCTCTAGGCACACTATCGTGGTTGATGGTGTTGCTTAGAGGGGGTAGGTAGTTAGGTAGAATTATCAAAATCATATTGGCATTCGCGATATCGTCTCTGTGTTTAGTACGCTTCTCATCGCCCTGTCGAGATGGTCCAGCTTGAGGAGTGGATGGAGAGGCTACCAGTCCTCTCATCGATGATGCTTGAACACCTGTGGATACTCCTCTTTCCGACATGACTCTCTCAGTCATTAAATCAAGCATAACTTCTGTTATGACTTCTTTGATTACAGTGAGCTTGTCAGACATATGTGCTTGTGATAAATTATCGGGGTCACAATGATCTTAAACACTACACAGGAATGAACAACAAGGCCATGATGATCAATCTATACACTTTCTAGTCTGCGACTTCAAATTCTTAGTTGGAAAAAGTGTTCTTCGAGCATGGAACGACGAGATATATAGGTGATCTTGGCAATGGTTTGCTTTGCAACGGGTATGAGGCGTCATTAACTCATGTTTTGTCTGTTATGGCACGGTCTAACGGTCTAGTGGTGAATCATCAATGCTTTCCGCCCTGTTTGGAGTGGCATTCAAACTGTTATATCGGCTTCCAAAGGCTATATTTCTTCGCCATGGTGAAGTGACCTATGTTGTTGGTCTGATATCTCGACGAAGTTTAAATTTTGCAAGTTTTCCTTCTGTGAGGCTCCCTCTAGAATCTTCTATAGCCCTTTGATCTTAGCTCTCTTTTTACTTAGCTTCCTAGCCTTCTTTCCAGTGAGCTTTGTCTCAATGATTCTCTTCCCATTCCAATTCTTATTTTCCTTGGACATAGGTACTTCACACTGCTGAGATTCTCTCCTAAGACTCAGAGATAATACTTCTTCTATATCTAAGATAGATACTTCAATCTTCTGTGAGTCCTCTAATGCTCTTGCATCTTTGACATCTAGGCTTCTAGTTTCAAATAGCTTCTATTTGTTCTCTTGTTCTTCAATCAATTGTGTGATCTTTCTGGTCATGAAATATTTTAACTCTTGTCTCTGTTGTTCTAAAACCTCTTCTTCTTCCTTCTTTATGGCTTGATCTCTTTCAATCCAAGGTTTTCCAAGTAACATATTAAACGGGGCGTTGTCCTCAACAAATTTGATAATCTCAAAATCTTCTTCAGTCGAAGTTCCATTGGCATTCATAAATATCTAAGTGAGATTTCCACATAGGGTTACCAGTTTTCCTCTGAATGGCCCTATTCCTCTTAATGAAGGGATCATAGCAGGCCTTCCTATAGCTTCTCAAGTTCTCTCTAGCATAATGTTCACTTGTGTTTCTTCATCAAGAACACAGTCAATGTTGAAGTCTTCTATTCTTACCTTGATACATTCTTTTTCTTTAAAGATCTTTGATAGCCTAACATGTCAATGATCATTCAAGGTGTCTTTCATCTGTAGAAATACCTTCTCTGATTCCTTCTGGAGTTCTACTATTTCTAGATCTGCCTTAGGGTTTTGCTCATTTAGATTCATTCTTTCAAGCTTAGCAATCATTCTAGGGAAATCCAATACTTCATGGTCCAAAGTTTTGCAACATAGGCAACTAGATCTTCCACCAGGGTATTCCTTAGCAAGATGTCCTAGTCTTATGCAACTGTAACTGAGGGTTAACCCTCTCTTTCATTTAAATGTTCCCCAATTTCTTCTATACTGCGCACTAGGAGCATGGTAGCTATCAAAAATGATTTCTAGGATCCTGCATCCATTTGTTAGTCCAATCATACTTTCTATGCATAGGTATAACATATCTATCATTATGCTTATCAGATCTATTCATATCAAACTTTCTTTCATCTATTAATTCCCTAGTTTTTAATCTAGGACAAAATCTATCAAACATACCTAGATCCATGCTCTAGAAACAAAAAATTTCCACTTATCTTACTTCTACAGAGCACAAAGCTTCCAGATCCAAGAAATTTTAACTATTCTTACCTTTATTAGAGCACAAAGATTACAGATCTTACCTCTTTTCTACAGATCTGACCTCTTTTCTTCAGAGACTTCCACTTTTACCTTTCTTAGAGAACAAAGTGTTCAGATCTTGCTTATTTTATTTAGATCTATCCTTCCTTTCTTGGCACAAAGATTCACGGGTCGAGTAAAATTATACACACTAGGGCAACAGATCTACGCACAAAGCTTCCACAGTTTCCAATTGAATATTTGCACAAAGATTATTTTCCCTTAGTTCCCAGCAATCAAAGTTTCAAGTCCCGACAATGGAACCATTTGTTGGCACAGGGGTAGACCCAGGGTTCAAAGCTACAAGAGTGCACCAACAAAACCCTAACTACCAGCCCTTTCGGCAACACCTGTGAAGCAAATGAAGTCTCACTTGAGGTAGAGGCAGGGGTGGTTGCAGGAATCAAGTGTCTGCAACCTAAGCTGGGACAGATGTTTGTGATTATGTCACTTACAGGGCACTTAGCATCGATCAATCATCAATATTCAACCCTTATTATACTTCGCGAATAGCACAGATCATTGCATCATTCATTTAGAACTAAAGTATTTGAGCACTTAGCACCTGTAAAATAGATCAATTTCATTAGATCATCACTAAGAATATTCACACATGTCAAATCTACATTCACACACCTCTAGGAAGCACAACGAATAAGTAGATCTATCTAAATATATGGAAGCACTTAGTAAATAATCACATCAATGCATCAGAACAAGTCACAAAGTGGACAACACAGGATTTACGTGGTTCACCCCCACCCTGGGGCTACATCCACCAACTCTTCTTCTCTATTATCATCATCCAAGCAGTTACAAGCACAGAGCCACCAAACCCTATTGCGCATAGGACAAAAGATCTGCGCAGCTCACTAGATCCTTCTTCCTTGCGTTATAGCATAAAAAGCCTTCTACAACTTCTTACAGTAACTTGCACTCAGCTTCTGCAAGTCTCATATAGGCACTAAGATTTTACAGACCTTACTTGCACTTATCATACATCACATACACATACTATTCGACTCCTCCTCTTCTATTTATACATAAAAAGGTGGGCCTAAGCGTGGGTAAACCCACAGGCTGACATCCCTTTCCCATTACATATTCCCAAAAACCCAAAAAGGGACCCAAAAGTGGGTCGAGATTCTGCAATATCCTCTTTGTCTAGCGCTCCATCTTTGACACGCTGTCGAAGTGTCAAAAACGGTCAAATATGACAAAGTGTTCCCAAAACTTTGTCAAGGGCCAACGGGCCCCGATGGGGGTAGTTTATATAAAAAATTCCCGAGGGCGTAATTGTTGCATACAATCTTCGTTTGGGGAGAAAGATAGCTCATTAGAAAGGCTAACCCAATTAAAACACATTTTTTTTCAGTCTCACATTTTCCTTAGATTACATTCTAGGCATTGCCAAGCCAAAAAAACGTTGTTTAGGGACTCAAAACAACCCTAGAAGTCGAGGACCCGAAAAAGCGTAGAAAAACTGACAAGGTGGAAACCCATGTTTTGAGCCAGTGGAATAGGTGGGTGGAAACATATATCCATCTAGATCACTCCTTTCCCCTTAGGAATAAATGGTCCCCATTGCATCAAGTTCCTGTGGAAGATGGGGAAGCTTTTCCTGAATCTGAACCTTGGTGTGTTGCTTGCCTTGTTGCAGAAGTTATTTGTCTTAGCTTGTTGAAGGATTTTATGACCCTATTTCTAGAGGGGTTGGATCTATTCAACCAATATAGATTCTTCAACTACCTGAGTGTGGGAGGACTCTGTTGTTGAAGATGCAACATGAGGAGTATGAAAGGCTTTGTTATAAATTTGCTTGATTGGGTAGCGTGGAGGCACCCCTATAGTTGAAGAAAAAATATTTTTTTCCCTTCTACAATATGCTTATGCTGGATAGAAAGGTCTTGGGATGAGGCTACAATGGTTGCAATGTCATTTTTTCACCTTCTGAATAGATTGTGAAGAGTCTAAAATTTACGGTGTGAGAGATTAATTTGCGATATTGTTTTGTTGGGATAGTAGTCAGAATTACCTCTGGTATACTGTAGATTTAACCCCCAGAGTAAAATTGATGCTACAGGGTTGAGACTCATAAACAACATGATGCTTCAACATATATGGTTCTCCTAAAAAAAATCACAGTCTTCCAATGGGGAAAAATCACACAGTACCCCATCTTTGAAGGGATTGATGTAGTAGGATAGGAAACATTGCTAGCTGACACAAAGATCTCGACCCGAGTGAAGACACTCGCAATTGTATGGTTGCAGGTGTGGTTTTTCAGAAAATCCAAATGCTTGATGACCTCTGTTAATATTATGTTCTTCTAGCTTCTACGATCAACAATAAAATGCAGTGGGGTCCCCTTCACCCACATCTATGAATGGAAGAGGCGCTCCCCTCCTCAGGATCTTATTATTCTTGTAGTTTGATTATTTTGGTCACAACAATAATAGTGGGTTCTGCATCAATGATCTGTTTCCTTTTATTATTTTCTGAATTATAGTCTAGGTCGGGGCTCGGCTTTGTTTCTTTGAGCTCGACCACCTATGATTTTTTTGAGATACATCCATCGGTGTTGTGGCAAGGGATTTTGTGGAAGTTGCACTACTTCCCAGTGTCCTTATTCATCTTTTCATTGCTCTTATTTTCTTGTGTCTTGGACTGGTTGTCTTGAGGTTGGCTATTATGTGAGTTAGGGTTGCCTTTACCATACTGTGGATTTCCAGACCCAAATTATCGCTTACTCTACTACTTAAATTTATGCTTGATTTTGATAGCATATCGATAAGCAGTTCCTAGTGATGAGATGTCTAGAAATTCCATTTTGGTTTGGTTGTACATGTTTATATCCCCGCGGTATTTTAGAACTAGATGTTGCTCATAGTATTTGATACCCATCTTGATGCACAAGGTATGGAAGGTATTTGTGAACTCTATCACTATTTGGCCCCTTTTTTGATGCAACGTGGTCCATCTCATGTATTGGTCATCATAGTTTCCAACAGGGTAATATCACTCATTGATCGCATCCATTAAAAAATACCAAGTGGGTTCAGCCCCAAATATTCGAGAATCCTCTATGGAATTTATATCTTAGTAATTTTCCCACCAATGTTTGAAATGGGGGAGAGACTTAAGGAGCACAAAGGTGATATTTTCTCTATCGAAAAAATTGTGGACAGAGAAATAACCTTCTAGCATATTTAACCACTTTTATGAATCATCTGCATTGATCTAACCTTCAAATACATAAATATAAAAATTAAATTCTACCTTCAATGGGGTAGCGTCTCCAAAGTGACTTCTTGACGAAGACATGCCTGCTATTTTCGGTAATCGTTGAAGGATTTATAAAAAATTCTTCAACATATCTATTATGCGAGGGATTCCATGAGAAACAACTTGATAGGGTCTCCTAATCCCTAATCTATCTTTAATTCCACCATGGGAGGTTGCTCAGTCTAGCAAGAGTAGTTTTCCTAAAGAGAAACTAGCTCGAGACCCAACTCTCTATACCTTGACCTCGTCAAGGACATGCACTAAGAAACAACAAGGAGAAACCTACTCTGATACCATTGGTTAGGATTATTTCATGAATGAAATGAAGGTAGAGATATAACAATTAAATACACATAAATAATGAAAGAAACGCAAAGATAGAGTAATACTCAATTTCTATTAATTAGAGAAATGTACAAAAACTATAAAAATAACTTAAATGAACTCGATAGAATGGTGGAAGATTATCACTGAGAACATATGTCATGGTTACGCTCATTGAAAAGAATATTACTTTTACAATAAGGCTCCAAAGGAATTTTTAATGTAAATAAAATCCAAAACCCTAACCCCGGAAGACGAAATGCCAAAAGGTTTGCAGGACCCGATGGGTGTAGTTGATACATCAACTTCCCGAGGGCATAACTTTTTCATACGATCTCAATTTGGGGGGCATGATAGCTCATTGGAAAGTTATATATGAGGAGAAAAGATTCCATTTAGGATATCATCTTCTTTCTATTACATGCTAGGTGTTGGCGACCCAAGAAAATTTTATTTAGGGCCTCAAAATGGCCCCAGATGTTCAAGACCAAAAAAACCGTAGAAAAACTGCTAAGGTGGAAACCCATGTTTTGAGCTAGTGGAATAGGTGGGTGGCCACCAATATCTATCTAGATTATCCCTTCCCCCTTAGGAAGAAATAGTCCCCATTGCGTCAAGTCCTCATGGGAGATGGGGAATCTTTTGATGAATCTAAACCTTGGTGAGTTGCTTGCCTTGCTGCATACTTTTTCTTGCTTATCTTGTTGAAGGTTGTTATGACCCTATTGTTGGAGGGGTTGGATTCATTCAACTGATATAGTTGTAGGATCTTCTCGAGTGTGGGAGGAATCTATTGATGAATATGAATCATGAGGAGTATGAAGGGTTATGTTATAAATTTGCTTGATTGGGCAGTGTGGAGGCACCCATGTAGGTGAAGCAACAATATTTTTGTGACCTTCTACAATTTGCTAGATAGAAAGGTCTTGGGATAAGGATGTAGTGGTTGTAGTGTCCTTTGGTTCACCTTTGTTGGCCCTGGGTTATGAAAGGAAGTAAAGAACGAGGAAGAAAAGGGAAAAAGCAAGCTTTGCATGAGACACAGTGATTGTCACTGGGTATGGAGTGAAGTGCGGAAAATAAAGCCGTTGAATAAGGAGATTGAGTACGATAAATCAGCAAGGGAGAGGGATTGAGGATGACTCAGAAAGCAGGAAAAGCCACCATTGGATGCTTTGGAACACTGTGCGAGAAGGAAGGAAAGACAGGTTGGCGAAGCCCAGAAAAAGAGGGTCAAGTTGACCTAGGGTTTTAGACACCTAGGGTTTTTGTATTTAGGGTTTTGGCACCTAGGTTTCAGCCTAAGGATGTCGGTGAGATATTGTAATGTATAAATAAAGGTCAAGAGGACCTGGGTCGGGTTGTTCATTGAGTATTGGTATGATATTGTTGTTGATCTAGCTCTATTATTGTGTGAGAGATTATTGTATTGGGGAAGAGAAGTGTTGAGATAGAGAGCCTTCTGGGATTGTGATATCTTCAGCTAGGTGTGAATATCAAGTCTTGCAACTGGGTGCATAGGAGGAAAGAGATATGGAGAGAGAGGATCTGTTGGCCAAGAGCGTAGATCAGAACTGTAAGCTTTACCTTAATATATCATAAGCATAGTTCTGTGGACATAGCCCTAGAGAGAGGGTGAACCACGTACATCTATTGTTGTGTGTGTGATTGATGCTTTGAGCTCTGATGTTGTTATATTGTTATCTGCATTATTGTAGTAGATCAGATCTATAGTTGGGAAGGAAAGATCTAGCTAGTTTAATGATAGATGCATGTTATATTGTTGTTCCAATAAGAACCACTTGATATTCCCCTGGTTGTAGACATCTTTGTCCTGCAACCCCTTCATAGTTGCTTCAGGTGAGACTGCATATGCTTCACAGGTGCTGCCAAAAGGGCTAGTAGTTAGGGACTATTGGTGCTCTCTTGGAGCTGAACCCTAGGTCTGCCCCTGTGCCAACAAATGGTTATGTTGTTGGGACCAGGATATTTTTAAGGTAATGTCAAGGTGGTTCCCATCGAAGACGGAGATTCAAAAGTGGGTAGAGGATCAAGAGAAGGACTTCACTGAAGCCCAGAAAAAGAACCCTTAAATAAGAACTGAGGATTGGCTACAAAGATACATCTTCACTGACATTCACGAGATCTTCTTTGGAGGAATCCATCAGGAGCTACACAAGTGGTTCGCTAGGTTAGCTAACACACAATTTGAAATTAGATCTATACCCCCTGTGGTTTGGACACCAGCAATGATCGAGAAGGTCAAGAGAGTCGACAATGCTATATCCAGAGTAGCAGATCACTAATTTGATAGTACCATCGGAGGGTATATCACTGAGTTTGTTGTTGACAGAACATAATCGTATAGTCAAGCTGAGAGATATTTTTTCACGGGACCCAGAGGAAAATGTTTGCACTTCTTGAAGCTAAGAATCAAGATGCTCTTGCATGAAAACCGCATCTTGAAGATACAATAGATTGATTAGACCTGAGAAGCCTAATGTTCAATATCTCAGACAGCAATAGTGACACAGAAGTAGGGTATACGCGTAGTGGGAAAGTATTCCGAGGAGCAAACCTCGAGAATTTGTTTAAGAAAAACTACAAAGAAGAAGGTTTCTATAGTGGAGAAGAGGTATATCTAACCGATGAAGAGCATCCAGAGCCCACCAGAACAGAAGAAGGGGAAGTTGAAGAACTACACCAAAGAGAGCCAGAAACCTCAAGAACTGTGCGAACTACTGACGTAATTAACGTTAATCCTCATGTTATCCCAACAACACTTAGCAGTCAGAATAGTCAGAACCACCAGAGTCTTCAGATTAATGTTACCAGTAGCCCAGCATCACTCAGACAAGAACCCTAGTCAGCTTTATGGCAGATGAAATGAGACTCCCTATCTTTAGAGGAGATGGATCTGAAGATCTAGATCAGCATTGGTTTCTGTGCAAGGTCGTATGGAATATTAAAAGTATCACCATTGAAGCCATCAAGAGAACCCATTTCAGCACTACGATAAGGGACCATGCACTGAGCTGGTACATGAAACTGGTCCAAGTACTGGCACAACCTAATCCCCTGAATGAGATCAAGAATGCATTGATTGCAGAGTTTAAGAAACCTAAGTCGGAGTCACAATGTATTAAAGAACTAAAAGAGATTAAAAAAAAGGTAGCATAACCTATTTGAGAGTTCGGCCATAGATTCAAGACCCTGACAGACCGATTAACTTTCTAGATCCCCGACGAATAGAACAAAGAGAGGTTCATCGTTGTGTTGTTACCACATGTAAGAATCCCTTTGATGTAGCAGAAGATTACATCTCAGGCAGAAGCTTTGGATATCTCCATGAAGCTGGAATCAGCACCGATGGGAGAATCTACCTCAGGCATTAGCCAGATCAAGAGCCAGTTAACTAGTTTGTCTTTACAGGTCGAGGATATGAAGAAAGATAAGGGAATATACAAAAGGGAAGATATTTGGTGTGTAAGATGTAGATCTGAAGGCCGTGATAAGGAACACTACCCTTTATTTCATGAGTACTTGGCATCAGGAGCATCGAGCCCCTTAAAGAAATTTAACCTACCCTAGTGCGAGGTATGCAGAAATAGGCATCACCCAAGTGAGTGCTACTACATGCAGAAGTATGTCCAGACACCCACAAACTTGTATTGTAAATTTTGAAAATCAGTGGGGTATGATGATCGAGATTGTAGAGCTTATGATCTCATGCATGAAATGTCAAGAGACATGTACAAAATTCAAGGTGAAGTACAACAAGAGGGAAACACCCCGCAGTACAACTCTCTGGGGAGAGGAAATTTCACTCCTCACGGTGGCTACAGAGGACAAGGACGAGGAGGAGGTATGGGCTGAGGCCGAGGACAAATAATCTGTTACAACTGCGCGCATCTATGCCATTTAGCAAGGGATTGTCAGAATCCCTGCACAACCTATAGTTACTGTAACTCCTTTGAGCATGTCATAGAAGAATTCCATGTGCTACTAGATAAACTTCAGGGAAAATGAGGACCCCAACAGAACCCACAAGTACAACTGATATATGATTAACCTCGTGAAGTAGACCCTAGAGTCGTTGTTATTACTCGAGGAGGCGCTTCTACAGGAGAAGACAGAGAAACCCAAGGAAGGACTAAAAATGACCACAAAGTCAGGAAAGCTATAGAAAAGACCCCGATGTTTGATGCTAAGAAAGAAAGACAGATATTCAAGGAGGCAAGAAAAGAGTTCAAAGGAGATCAAGGATCTTCATCAAAAAGACAACCAGAAATCAAAGAATATGGCAAGCCTCAGGCGTTTGATCTGTCTGCATCACCAACAGAAGGGAAAGAGGTAAGAAAACTCATGGAATTCTTGCACGCTTGTGTTAAGTTGATTCAAGATAAAGGCATTGTCAAAGAATTACAAGATCTCATCAAGTAGTATGAACTAGGAAAAATAGACCCCTTACTGAATAGAGCAGTGCACCAAATTGGAATAAGGAGAAGGACAAATAAATAACTACACTTGAATTCTCAGATAGGAGAGTATGAGATAGACTATGTGGTCCTTGACTTAGGGTCAGAAGTCAATGTCATGACAAAGCAGAATTGGGCACTGATGGGAAAACCCAAGCTGATATATTCCCCTATCAGGCTTCGCATGGCTAATCAGCAAGTTGTCATCCCATTTGGATGATTAGAGCATGTCCCAGTGGACATCAATGGGGTAAGAACCTTTGCAGATTTTGAGGTAATTGAAATTGTTGATGATAGTTGCCCTTACCCTATGTTGTTAGTAATTGATTGGGCCTTCGACAATTCCACTATTGTTGATTTAAAGAAAAGATGCATGACATTTGAGAAAGTTATCCCTAGGGTCATTGCACATTTAGATCTAGATGAAGGTCCACAATACACAGAACCTATCAGAGAGGAAGACCATGCATTTGAATTGGAAAACATCTACAAATTAACAGCCAGACAGCAGAATTATATCAACCTTATAGCTGACGAAAATTTGAGTTGGCGAAGTGACAATGCATGTTCATCTGATTCAAAATAAGCACTAGAAAACTGGCAGAACCATATGTACAAAGTATCTACAAGAAGATGTGCTAGGCTAACCAGAGAAGTTCATTGGATTAGCACAATAGTGAGTAATCTACCCACATTTGATGGGCTAAACTACCTAGAAAGATTCTTATCAGAATTTGAGACAAGTGTACCAACACAACAGAGGTTTTTGGAAATGGATGAGGCCATGAAAGCCACACCAACAAGATGGTGGGGAACACATAAAAGAAATATTACAGACTAGACACAATGTCGAACTCTAATGACAACGAGGTTCTCAACACAAGAAGGAAGCTGTGAAGCATGGTACACAGGTCGAAGCTGCCCAAAGGACCATGTACGAAGCTACGAAGAGGCCTGGAGTGACATTCCTTGAGAACAATAGGTACACAGCTTCGTCAATATGCTGGATACCACCCCGATTAACTGGTACCTTCAAGCGGAGCTGCGCCTTGTCACTTCAGAATGGGAAGGTATGATCCATAATTTTATAACCACCTTTTTGTTTGATAGTGAATTTCCTTTTGTAGATCAAGCACTACAGATGGTGAGACAGAAAGTATTTGAGGAGGTATTTGGCCTCCCCTTGGAGCAAGAAGTGGATGAATGGACTGTGCCCCTCCAGAAACTGTAGACGTGCTACAACATCAATGCCGACAAAGACGATGATCCAAGGAAGGTGAATATCGCATAAACAGAAGGTCAGAGAGATGTGGAAGGTCCAGGAGTGGAAATTCCATTCATTGGACAGCCGATAAAGATAAAGAAAGTCAATATCAAAACAGAGGAGACACCAAAGGTTGCCAATGTCAGAGATTACTGGGACGCTTCTACCATTGACAAAATCATAGAATTATTGCATGAGTATCAGGACTTGTTCTCGACCAATTTCACTGATATGAAGGGAATCAAATGACCTATGGGAGAAATGAGAATCCCTTTGAAATCAAACACGAAGCTATTCAAGAAAAGACCCTACAGATTGAACCCAAAATATAAGGAAAAAGTGAATATTGAGCTCAACATAATGCTGGAAGCAGGGATTATTGAACCTGTCAAAGAGCTGGAGTGGATCAGCCCCATGGTAGTGAAAGATAAGAAGATAGGTGAGATCAGGATTTGTGTAGATCTCAAGAAGCAAAATGATGCTTGTCTACATGACCCCTTCCCTACACCTTTCACAGACGAAGTGTTGGATAACGTGGGAGGCCAAGAAGTATACTCTTTTACAGATGGGTTTTCAAGATACCATCAGATACGCATCACGAAGGAGGACCGTCATAAGACTACGTTTTCCACAGAGTGGGGATCCTACCAATACACAGTAATGTCATTTGGACTGAAGAATGCCCCAGCCATCTTTTCTAGGTTGGTGGTTGAAGCATTCAAATAATTTTTGCATAAGTTTTTAGAAGCATACTTTGATGACTAGACTGTTTTTAGTTTGTTGAAAAATCATATTGAATGTCTAAGGCTAATGTTGGATAAATGCAGGCAGTGTCAAATTGCTTTGAATTTGAAGAAGTGCATCTTCTTCTCACCATTTGGAGTATTATTAGGTCATATTGTATGCAAGCAAGGATTGTTGGTGGATCCATCCAAAATTGCAATTATAGTTGATTTACCACCACCTACATCAGTCAAACAATTGCGCACTGCGCTAGGGCATACTGGATATTGCAGGAGATTTATCAAAGGATATTCTTAGATTACTGCACCAATGGAGAGGTTATTAAAGAAAGACTGTATGTTTGGTTGGACAGACGAATGCCAGCAGAGATTCGACATACTGAAACAAAAGATGGTCACTGCGCCTATTCTAGTCTTTCCCAATTGGAGCAAGGAATTTCATGTGCATGTTGATGCATCTTCTATTACATTAGGAGTAGTACTGGCACAACCTGGAGAAGGGGACATTGATCATCCATTAGCATTTTCCAGCAGGAATCTCTCCATAGCTGAAATCAATTACACTACTACAGAGAGAGAGGGACTAGCCATGGTGTATGCATTGTAGAAATTCTGCCACTACTTGTTGGGAGGACACTTTAAAATGTTTATTGATCACTTCGTGTTGAAATACCTAGCCAACAAGCCAGTGTTGGGGGGAAGAATATGTATATGTCTTCTCCTGTTTCAAGGATATGATTTTGAGATCATAGTTAAGCCAGGAAGAATGAATAAGGGCCCAGACCACCTGTCGGGGTTGGAGCATGGCGAAGAACCTACCAGTCTGGAGGACACACTACCAGATGCATAGTTTCTCGCCATTAGAAATATTGATGATCACTTCAAATACATAGTCCAATTCCTGTCAACAGGAATAGCTCCAGTAGAATACACAATTCCGCAGAAGAAACATCTAGTGGTGTGCGCTGTAGATTTTTCGCTAATAGTTGGTCAGCTATATAAAATGTGACCTGATGAGATCCTAAAAAGATGTGTGATGGAGGCAGAACGCCCTATGATCCTTGAAGAATCTCATGAAGGTATTGCAGGAGGACATTATGCAGGAAAAGTAACTGCGCAGAAGGTTCTGCGAGCTGGCCTTTGGTGGCCTACGTTACACAGAGATGCTAAAGAATATACCAGAGCATGCGATGTATGCCAGCGAGTTGGAAAACCATCCAGAAGAGATGAGATGGCATTAGCACCATAGATGACCCTATAAGCATTTGAAAAATGGGCCATTGACTTCCTAGGACCTATAAACCCACCAAGAAAGTGCACAGGAGCAAGGCATATTATCACTGCAACAGAATACCTAACTAGATGGGCCGAAGCAAGAGCAGTCAAGGACTATAGCACATCTATAGCTGCGCATTTTATATTTGATGACATAATAACCAGGTTTGGATTCCCTAAGGTCCTTTTGAGTGATCAAGGGACACACTTCATCAATAAGACAGTTGAATCCATGACTGAAGAATTTGCAGTCCACCATCAGAAGAGCACACATTATCATCCACAACCAAATGGAACGGTTGAAGCATTCAACAATATCTTGGAGACAGCGTTGACCAAGATTTGCAGTGTGAACAGGGATGACTAGGATTTAAGAGTACTAGCAGTACTCTGGGCTTATAGAACCACTTGCAAAAAATTAACAACGCAGACTCCTTTCAAGTTGGTTTATGGTCTTGAAGTTGTTGTCCCAATGGAGTACTTGGTACCAAGCTTAAGGATTTATACATTTACAGACATGGATGATACTAGTGCCATTCATCAGAGGCTAGCACAACTGGTCGAACTAGAAGAAGACAGATTCATTGCAGTCTTCCATCAGCAAATTCGGAAGGAATGAGAAAAGGCCTATCATGACAGACACATCAAGAAGAAGATATTCAGGCAAGGTGATTTAGTCCTACTATATGACAGTAAGTTTATCAAACACCCTAGGAAGTTCAGAACACATTGGCTCGAACCATATGAGATTGCTTATGTTACAGAAGGAGAAGTTGCACAGTTGAAGACATTGAAAGGAGATTGGAAGGAAGGCTTGGTGAATGGGAGTCGGCTGAAGTTGTACTATGACAACCAGATGCCTCACAGCTCTCAGTAGAATCAAGAAGACAAGGGTCCAGGTACCAATTATAGTTGAAACTAAGTACCAGACACAGAAAAGATAGTTTGCACAAGGATGGAAAGGAGGCATAAAGCAGAAAGTAAAGGTTGCACTGCATAGTCGAAAGTAAAATAAAAACAAGAGGATCAGATCTCAAGTGCCTTGGGACGAGTCACATGTGAGTGTTGGGGGCCTTTTGGCCCTAGGTTATGAAAGGAAGTGAATAACAAGGAATAAAAGGGAAAAATCAAGCTTCGCGGGAGACACAGTCACTGTCACTGGGTCAAAGTGAGCAAAAGAACATAAAAGATGGAGCGAAGTGCAGAAAAGAAAGTCATTGAATGAGGAGATTTAGGACAATAGATCAGCAAGGGAGAGGGATCAAGGATAAATCAGAAAGTGGGAAAATCCACCATTGGATGCTTTGGAACACCGCACGAGAAGGAAGGAAAGACAGGCTGGCAAAGCCCGTAAAAAGAGGGTCAAGTTGACCTAGGGTTTTAGACACCTAGGGTTTTTGTATTTAGGGTTTTGGCACCTAGGTTTCAGCCTAAGGTTGTTGGTGAGGTGTTGTAATGTATAAATAAAGTTCAAGAGGACCTGGGTCAAGTTGGTCATTGAGTATTGGTATGATATTTTTGTTGATCTAGCTCTATTATTGTGTGAGAGATTATCATATTGGGGGAGAGAAGTGTTGAGAGAGAGAGCCTTCTAGGATTGTAAGATATTCAGTTGGGTGCAAAGATCAAGTCCTACAACTGGGTGCACAAGAGGGAAGAGAGTCAGAGAGAGAGGATCTACTGGCCAAGAGTGCAGATCAGAATTGTAATCTTTACCTTAATATATCATAAGCACAGTTCTATGGACGTAGCCCTAGAGAGAGGATGAACCACGTACATCTATTGTTGTGTGTGTGATTGATGCCTTGAGCTCTGATGTTGTTATATTGTTATTTTCATTATTGTATTAGATCAGATCTATAG
>JASDQU010684848.1:0-26095 GCA_032191745.1 Picea mariana | reverse complement strand
GAGACAAGTTTTGGAATTGCAGAAGAAGGAGAGAGAGTGGAACATCTTTGGGAGAGGAACTTCTGTTTTAGTTTGAGTTATCTCTTGGCATTGTATTGGCTATCTATAATAAGGAAGTTTTGTTGGGTTTTATTCCCCTAGAGGGTTTCCCAGGATAAATGTTGTGTCTCTTGTGATTGTGTATTTCTCAGTGATCTTGTATTTTGCTATTGTTATCTATTGAAATGCAAAGAACTATAATAATGGCTTACACATTAACACGATGATGTCGGGGTCGGAGAGCTTTGTATATTCGACTGGGACTAGGAATTCAGCCAACCATTCCTTGGTTATATCCTCCATGTATTCATCAGTCAATTTGTAGTAGGATTGTATCTCCTTCTTTCTTTCATCGTGATGCATAGCGATGTAGATGAAGTGGTAGTCTGCACAGAACTTCACTAGTGGTCTCTAAGTATGCAAGGTGTTCGGAGTCATTCAAGGGAATTATTCAATGGTGCACGTGAGCTGTAGGTAGTAAGCACGGAGCACTGCATTTTATTTTCATTGCTTCACCATATCGCTCGTGTACTAGAAGGTGGTGAACCTCGCGGCCAATGATTTTGATGGCTCAACTTTAGGAAATGTATCTCCCTCCGGCATCTCCCAAATGAAAAATGCTATTAATATAAACAACCAACTAAAGTGGAACTCATAGACTTGGTCTTGCACTTCGCGATAGTCCTTCTCCAACTCATTGACGAGGTATCTCACGTAGTTCATCAGCATCCCTTTGACACACTTCCCTGCAAGGTCAACTATGAAGCCTATGACTTGTGTCGACCTGTTCTTTCTAACGATCTTGCCAGTGATCAATTGAAAATCTAGTCGCACAACGCCATCTTGGATGGAGGCTACCTTGTAGCCTTACTTCCCCTTCTCCACATCATTGTATGCTTCCTTTATTCGCCGCACCAATGAGCGATCTGATGTCTTTCTTGGGTAGAACTGGTGAGGGTCTGGTCCTTTCATGCTTAATCCGGTGATCAGGTGGATCAACATCGGATCCACAGTCACGCACCTATCTAACCATAGACAGCCTCCATGGTAGCACGATAAGAGGAGTTTAATGCACGCGTTAACCTCCTGATGTCTACCGAAGTGGGGGATATTCATGACGTTCAGGATTGTGGACCTTGTGATCTCCTTGATCCATGGCTGGGGAACTATCTTAGGCTTCTTCCCAGTCATCTTTGTTAGGTACTGATGTGGTGTGAGCATCACATAATTCTTTCAATCTCCTTGGTTAAAGTAACTTATCTTGAGAGTTGGGATCAATCCCAATGGACAGAAACAGATCTCCCTAGTTTCACCCCAAAGCTAGAACAAAACAAGAGAGGATATAAAACTTTCCCTAAGTTTTAATTATCAAGCATACTAACTAACAATTCCAAGCATAGTTTCCTCTGGTTCACGCTTGTGTAAAAATGAAACCAGGTCCAAGCATAGTTTCCTCTGGTTCATGCTTGTGTAAAAATGAAATCAATTCCAAGCATAGTTTTGTTTAGTTTTTAAGCTTGTGTAAAAATAAAATCTATCCCAAGCATAGTTTTGTTTTGTTTTAAGTTTGTGTAAGAATGAAAACAATCCTGAGCTTAGTCTTTGTTCTTTCTCGTGCTTGTAAATACAAGAGAATATAACCGAGTAAAATTTTATCACTTTTTCAGACTCGTAAAGGTTATACAAAAAAGGAACCCCCTGGAGTTCCCTTTAACCTCTTTTCAGACTCTCTAAACATGAAAAGATTGTCGAGTGATCTTGTTCTTTTCATGCTCGTTAAAGTATTTGACGAAAACGTTTGGTGAGTGGTAGTTTATCTCTTTTTCGGTCTCATCGGACTAATTTACGAAAAAGGACATTTTGGACTTTTCTTTAAGTATTTTTTAGACTCTCTAAATATGAAAAACCACTAAGTTTACTTTCTTTGGACTCATAAAACAAACATTGAAAGGCCCATATGGGACTGAACCACTCCTTCCTAGGGTTTGTTAAATATAATCGAGGGACTCATCCGAAGGATGAGCTTATAGTTAAAGGATATGTTATCCTCCTCAATATTGTGTAAAAATAAAGAGGTACTCACCAAAAATGGTAGGGGAAAATTGGGAAAGAAATGTGTCTAAACCTGTATTCTATGGAAGAGTCTCTTTTGAACATGATACCCTTTCACTCGCTTTGTGTCTAGGTTGGAAAATCCGCTTGTCTCTTGATCATAATCCTTTATAAGATTAAAAATTGGTCTCTGATCCATGTTGTTGAGTCAGTGTTTCCAAGACAGTTGTTGTGTTGTCAATATGTTCAAAGAGAAGTTCAACTCATAAAGCCTTCTATTGTGTCGGCCATTTCTGCAGTCCTTAAGCCTTCTATTGTGTCGACCATCCCTAAGTCAATCCTAAATCATTTGTTACTCTGATCCACTTCAAATCTTGTTACCTATTTCATGTCATTGAAGGGGGATACATTAAGGCCCTCCTGTGATGAGTCTTTTCTTGTCGACTTCAGCTCATTATCCAGGAATTAGAATTAGAAACTAATTGGTACCTTGAAAATTGCATGCCTCAATGGCAAGTTTCCTCACTTTTGACAGTGGGTTTTCATTATTGACCCCTGATCGAGAGATTCCACCGAGTGTTCAACTTCAACTCATTAATTCATACCTATTGGATTGTACTAGTGTACCTTGGGAGTCATTGACATTAATGGTGGTTTCCCTCGCACTTGTTAATGATATTCACTAATGATCGGTAATCAAGTGGTTTCTACCATGTTCGACTTCAACACATGTATTCGCATGGTTAGATTCGTACTATAGAATGATGGATATGAAGATCCTAGATCTTTTTTGACAGATTCAGGTTGCGTTGGAGTATATTCATATTGCATTGTTGCATATATCCATAGTGTATGTCTCATGGATATGTTCAAATTTGAGTCTTTAACACATAGATCCAAAATGCATTTTTGGTGGATATGTTCATATTTGAGTCATAATGGCATGGATCCACAGTGTATGTTTGGTGGTCATGACCTGTATTACTTGACATGGATCTTTGCATGTCGACCTTTATTCTTTGAGTCATTTGTATTCTGAGTATGGGAATTCCTAACTCAGTGATGATATATTATTGCACTGTATTTCCTTGTTTGTTGGTAGATTTTTGACCGACATGTTCCTTGTTCCCTACACACACTCAACAATGTATTTCAGCTATCACTATGTTTTAACTTCATACTTTGGGGGGCTTTATGTTACGCATTATTTTCGTCACCCCTGTGATCGTTAATGATGTAAACCTATCCTTTGTACACCAGTACAATCCATCAATGATCGTTACACATTATTTTCGTCACCCCTATGACCATTAATGATGTAAACCTATCAATTGAGGTATATTACATTAGTATTGTTATTCTATTTATGTCATCTTGGGTCCATTAGTTGTAATTGTACCTCCTAGTATCCTATATATACCAAGTAGACCTTTTCATTTGGAATCTTGTATTTGTGAATCCATGTAATGTATAAGGAGGTTTCCCCATCGAAGAGGATTATTATCTGAATTTATCTCTTTATCAAGGTGTGGATTACTTATTCTAAGGTTTTTTATGCTATTTTGATATTTGGTTCTTAACATTTGGTATCAGAGCTAGACAATCCTCGAGACTGGCTTCTTCAAAACAAGTCTTCTTGGATTTTTCTCTACAGATTTGTTTCTGGAAGGTTTCAGGATCTAGAATTTATATGGTGTAGAGGAGACATATAGAGATAAATTGGGTACAAATTTAAGGTCTTGGTTCGTTATATTTTTGGAGATACATTATGTTCAAGTTAGGGTTTTTGACTAGTCCTGAAACTAGTCTAAAACACTTCTTCTTGGAATTTTCGCTCCCAATTATTTTCAAATTGTTTTTAGGTTCTCGAATTTTTACAGTACAAAGGAGGAATAGTGAAGTATCTTGTGTAAATATTTTATGCCTTGATTCGTTGTATTCTGAAATTTATTCTCTGAGGAAATTAGGGTTTTTGGTTGGTCCAAATTTCAGTCTAAAACATATGTTCTTGGGAAAATCGTTATATCTGAAGCTACATACCTCCACATTGAGTTCAAGTTGTTCCATTGGTTAGGGTATAGACCGACATTTTACTGGTACAAATTTCAAGTTCTGAGGTGAAGACAATGACACGCAACAACCCGTACAAGTTCACTCTCCTAAAAGGGAAAAAATCAGCACATCTTGGGAGAGTTATCATAAAATTCTCTTGGAGAATTCAATCTTGGTATAACTTGTGGGGTTGGAAAGAAGACACATTAGGATAACTCAGGCCACAATTTTAGACTCGGAAGGGATGAAATTGTAGAGATACAATATAACAAAGGTCAGCTAGCATAACAGTCTCCAAATCAGGGTTTTAAAAGGTGCATTTTTCTTTTTTTTTTTGGAAATTTGCATATCTTTTGACTAGAATATCCAATTGGGGTGATTCAAAAGGTGGAATAAAGTGGGATAAAAGAAGTATCACATAAATTTGGGAGAATCTTAGGTCTTTTTAGGTACATACGTATTCTGACGTCTCTAAAAGTAGTATTTGTCATTACTTGTCAATGCTACAACTCGGGGACAATGTGGTTCTTCCACGTACCTAGAGTATATCAGAAGTTCCCTTTCGAATGGTTACACATTAGAAAAAACTACTATGGATTTTAAATCCCACATACTTGGTGTATATCGAGAGATCCCCTAGAATCTTGATACCAAACAAGTAAACCATTTGGTTGTCTTGTTGCTATAGTACACCGAGAACAATATTTGGGGAGATCACTCTCTAGTACCTGGGTAATCAGATAGTACGGCTAAGGAATGATCAAACCTCCTTAGTTAGTTCCTTGATATATTGGGACGAGTACTATTGTTGGACCCCGCACGTATATCAAAGTGATAAAACACCTCACACTCCCTTGTTTGTGAGGAACTCTTCCTAAGCCAATTAGGAATTCCTAATTTGCAGTGATACTTGGCCAACATGCCACCAAAAAAGGAAACCTATACAAAAAATAATCCCTTAGACAGTCCTACCTCGACTCTTTATGAAGGTTAAGAAATGCGTAGGGACATAGATAATTTACAAAAGAAGGCAGTAACAAAAGATGAACTAAAAAAGATGATGGATTCAATTGAAGCTAAGATAGAAGTGATGATGGATACTAATATGGATGGATTAAAAGGGGAGATCATGGAAGGGTTAAAAAAGTTTCTAATAGAGAGGCCACCTAAAAGTGACAATGTGTCCCATGAAATTCATGATGAGGACACAAGCAAGATGAATCGAGACTGGAGAAAATCCAGCTTTGGGTTGAATACCAACCACTTTCCTAAGATCAATATGAGGAAGTTTTATGGAAAGGATCCAATCACATGGATACTCCAGATGGAGTCGTTCTTTGATATACATGATGTTCCACACACACAAAAGGTATGAATTGCATCCTTATATTTAGAACCTATTAAGTTTGTGTGGTATCAATGGCTTTGTTCTCGCAAATCACTTGTCACTTGGACAATTTTCATGGAAGAAATGATAGAACACTATGAGGATACAAGGAGAAATACCTTCTTTAGCCAATTGATAAATCTCAAGAAAAAGGGTTCAGTTGCAGAGCACATTGAGAACTTCCAAATATTGAATATAAAGGTAACATGTATTCTAGATAATCACTTGATTGATGTTTTCATAGGAACTTTAAAGGATAACATTAAACATGAGGTTCTCCTTTGGGAACCCAAATCATTAGAGAATGCATTCAAGGTGACAAGAAAGGTTTAAAATAAAAATATTTCTATGGATACTAGAAGGACCACCCCTAACATCTATTGAGATAATATTGTTACTTCTTCTAAACCACCTCAACCGACAAGGTTGACACCTCAAAAATTGGAGGAAATAAAAACAAAATGTTTATGTTTTAATTGTGACAACAAGTACAGTAAGGCACATAAGTGTGGTGAGAAGAAATTATTCTACATAGATTGTGAAGAGGTAGAAGAACAAGAACAAGAATAAGAACCATCTCAAGATGAACATGTAGAAGAGATTTATTTTGAAGATATGACTCCCACCATATCATGTCATGCATTGGATGGAATTAGCACTCCTCAAACCCTCAAGATAGAAGGATATATCAAAAAGAAAAAGGTAATATTGCTAATTAATTTTGGTAGTACTCATAATTTCATTCATTGTAAATTAGCCAAAGCTCTCGATTGATTTATATGTCCAGTGCCAGAGTTTCAAGTAATGATTGCAAATGGAGGAACTATCAATTGCTCAGGAAAATGAAATAAGATCAATCTTAATATGGGGGAATATGTAATGAATATTCCAATGATTTCTATACTCATGGGTGGTTCTCATGTCGTACTAGGTGATCTAGGTGGATATTAGAGGCCACCCACGTTTTCCAACTGGCTCAAAACAATTTTCTGGCAATTTTGGCAATTTACTATTTTTAGCAATTTTAAACTTCTAGGGCCAGTTTGAGGGCCTAAACGAGGTTTTTTCATGATAAGGAACCTAGATGATATATGAAGTCTCTAATTGAGCCCCCTAAATAAATATCCTCGTCAATACCTTACCAACAATCTATCATGCTCCCTAAATGAGGATCGTGTGCAAAAGTTACAACCCCGGGAAGTTAATGTACTAACTTACCCCAACAGGGCCCACATGAATTTTGGCATCTCATCTCCTAGGGTTAGGTTTTTTTATGTGTAGTGTTTTGGCATTCATCCTTATTGTAAACAAGCCTTCAAAGCCTCACTGTACTCATCTTCTTGTGAATGAGCGTAGTCGTCACATCTCTTCTTAGAGATAAGTTGCCACCATTCTAGCAAGCTTGTTTTCAGTTTGTATTTTAGAGTTTTCAACATATTTCTTATTTAATAGATGTCAAGTTTTGTTGTATATCTGTTATTGTTCACTGTGTCTCTGTGTTAAAATTATAAATCTATGGTTTCATTTCATTCCGCTCATAAATCCGGATCAGTGGTATAAGAGTGGCCTGCTCCTTTTATTTTTTTAATGCATGTCCCCAACGCAGTCAGGGTATAGAGAGTTGGGTATCGATATTGTTTATCTCAAGAAAAACTTCTCTCACACTCCCAAGAAACTGCCCATGGCAGGAGAAAACAAAGATGATGGGACATGAGATCCTTTCAGAAAACTTCTCAGGGAATCCCTTGAGAAAAAGAGGAACAAGATGATGAAATACTTCGCACAAATCCTTCGAAAACTGCCGACAAGTGACACATCCACCTCAAGAGGAAGTGCCATCCCCTTCAAGGTACAGATAAATTTTTATATTCCTATATTTGAAGTTCAAATAGATGCGGATGTTGTAGATAAATGGTTAAACCTTCTAGAAGGGTATTTTTCTGTCCACAACTTTTCTGATAGAGAAAACATTATATTTGCGCTCCTCAAGGCCGTCCCCCATGTCAAATATTGGTGGGAGACATTCTGTGAGAAAAATGAAACAAAAGGATCCAAATTATTTGTAGTTGCACCCACTTGGGATTCCTTCAATGATACTATTAAGGAACAATACTACCCTATTGGAAGTTATGATGACTTGTATACAAGATGGACCACATTGCGAAAGGAAAGAGACCAAATAGTCCCAGAGTTCACCAATGTCTTCCATACCTTGCGCACCAAGTTGGGTATCAAATATTATGAGTGACATATGGTGCTCAAGTAAAATGACAGTCTGCATAGATACATCGAGAAATAAATGGAGTTTTTTGTACATCTCATCCTTGGGTGCGGCCTATCAAAATGTCGTCAAAATCAAGCAGAAGCTTAAACAAAAGACAAAGCAGTTTGGGTCTGGGAACCCGTCACAACAAAAGCAGGGAAAGGGTAGCCCTAACCCACAAAATAAAGGACAGAGAAAATATGGGAAACCTCATGACAACTAGTCCAAGATGTAAGAAAATAAGGACAATGGAAGACAAAGAAAGATACCGGGAAGTGGTGTGACTTCCATAAGATCTCCTGGCATAAAACTGTTGATTTCCGCTCAAAGCAATTATTAGTGGCTGAAGTAAAAGCCTATGAATCAGATGTGGGTTCTGACTCTAATTGAGAACTAGAGAAGGGGAGACAGATCATTGACACGGAACCCAGTGACATTGTTGCTACCACCAAGATTCATCTCGGTGAACCTAATGAGCCAGTGGAAGGAGAACTCATATTTCATTCATAGATGTGGGTGAAAGGAACTCCACTGCACTTCATAGTTGATAGTGGTAGCTAGAAGAACCTCATCTCAACAGAGGTCTTCAAGTAGCTAGCCTTGTCAACAAATCCACACCCATGTCCCTACACTATCAGATGGCTCCATCAAGGAAGCAATATTCACTTCAGCCAACAATGCCTCCTGTCATACGACATCAAGCCATTGAAAGATGGCGTATTATGTGATGTTGCTCCCCTTAAATTTTGTGATGTTATTTTTTGCAAACCTTCTTTATGGAAACGTCATGCTATATATGATTCTAGGCCTCACAGTGTTATTATTACTTTGAACAGGAAATTTTACAGTATACCTGAGGTAGTCCCACCTAGTGTTGTTTCCTTTATCTCTGCCAAGCGATGCAAGAAAGTCATTTCTCAGACCAGGAAGTTTTTCTTCTTCGTGATTCACTCTCAGAGTGAGTGAAAGTTTGCAGCCACATCCATGGCCTCTACAGTCGACCTCTCCACACAGAAAAAGAAAGTGGATAAGGTCATGGAAGAATACAAAGACATCTTCTCATCACCTACTAGAGTACCTCTTCACTATTAGGTCAAGAATCCCATTGATATGACCCTCGGTGCACCGCTACCAAATGGGTCACTCTATCATCACTCTTTGCTAGAAAATGAGGAGATCAAGTGTCAAATCCAAGAAATTCTCCACAAAGGGAACATATGACCCAGTTCATCACCTTGTGGAATCCCAATCGTGAAGGTGCAGAATAAAGATGGGACCTGGCGACTCTGCATTGATTATCAGGCCCTAAAAAAAAACACAGTCAAGAACCGATAAATTGATTCCCTGAATCAACGATCTCCTTGATCAGCTCAAGGGGGCCAAACAATTCAGTAATATTGATTTGAAGTCTGGCTACCATCAGGTCCCAATAGAACATATATTTATTTGAAAAACTATCTTCAAATCAAAAGAAGGTCTTTTTTAATGGTTGGTCATGCCCTTTGGTTTGACGAATGCCCCAACAAATTTCATGAGGTTGATGGATGATATCCTGCAACCTTTCACTAATTGTTTTGTGGTGGTGTATCTAGATGACATCCTCATATACAACAAGACTTGGGAAGAACAATTGCAGCATATTCAATAGGTTTTTCACACCCTGCAACAACACAAGCTACTTGCCAACTTGGAAAAATGATCCTTAGGCAGTGATAGGGTCCAATACCTAGGATACATTGTTGATGCGCATGGTGTGCATGTTAATCCATCCAAGATCCAAGTCATTCATGATTAGCCAGCCCCAACCACGTTCACTGAGATTCAGAGCTTATTAGGCCTTTCCAATTTCTATCACAGGTTCGTGTTGGGATTCTCCCATATTGCATGGCCCCTCAGTCAAGTAACCATAGGTGGTGGTAAGGAAAAATTTGTGTGGGGCATGTCCCAACAGAAAATAATCAATGATATAAAACAACACTTGTGTTCAACACCATTGTTCTCATTACTTGACTTGCAACAACCCTTTGAGATCAAGATAGATGCTTCAGACTATGTTATGGGCGCAGTCCTCAATCAACACGACCACCCCATGTCCTATCATAGTGAGACACTATGAGATGTCATCCTTAAGTACCCTATTTACGAAAAATAAATGTACTCCATTGTGCAAGTTTGCCGCCAGTGGAGGCATTACATTCTCGGAAAGGAGATAGTCATCCACACTGATCATAAGCCATTGCAGTTCATGCAGAGACAAGGATAATTGTAGAATGACTGCCATCAGAATTGGTCCACATATTTGTAGCAATTCCACCTCAACATCAAGTATAAAATNATTCAAGATGGGATGCTATGCCATCTGGTCCATCTCTGTGTTTCTTCAAGCGAGCGAGCGAAGATGATTTGGGAAGCCCACTACAGATGGGTTGAAGGACACTTTGGTGTGTAAAATAGAGTGGAAATTCCTCAATGACGTTTCTACTGGTTGAAACTTCAAGAAGATGTCAACAAGTATATCTCATCCTGCACTGCCTGAGCTATTTCCAAACCGACCATCAAGAAAAAAGGCATGTACACTCCTCTGCCTACTCCTGATAGGCCTTGGGAATCCATCTCAATGGACTTCATGTCGGGCCTCCCTTCCACCAATATGGGAAATGATTGTGGTTTTGTGGTTTTTGTTTGTTTTTCCAAGATGGCGATTTCGTCTGCCTGTAAGAAGAGCATCACAATGGCAGACACTACCAAGATTTTCTTTGAACAAGTGTGGGTACACTTTGGGATCCCACAAACCATTATCCCAGATCATGACAGTCAGTTCCTCAATACATTCTAGACGAGCCTCTGGTCACTGTTGGACACGAAGATCACCAAGTCCACTTCCTTCCACCCCAGACCTATGTCCAAACCGAGGTCATCAACTGAATGATCGTGCAAATGTTGTGCATGTATAATTCCAAGAACCCTCGCACCTGGGATGAGATTCTTCCCTATGTTCAACAAAAATACAACAAATCCATACATAGCTCAACCGACCATGACCCATTTCAGGTGGGGTTGGGATTTCAACCATTGGGTCCCATGGATGTTTCACTACCCCTTGCGGCCACCTAGGAAGGCTCGTCACATGATCCAACTTCAGCTGACAAAGCCACCCGGTTCATTGAGTGGATTCAACACATCTGCCAACAGGTTCAATATATTTTACAGAAGTTGAATGCCAAGTACAAGCAACGCCATTATCAACACCAGCTGCCACACCAGTTTCGGGTGGGAGACAAATTTTTTTTGCACTTCCAGAAAGAATGCCTTACATGGCCTCATTGGAAGCTTTGCCCACTCTGTTATGGGACTTACACCATTACCAAGGTTGTGGGTGACAATTATTTTGAGCTCAATGTTAGCACAGGGGTAGACCTAGGGTTCAATGCTTCAACAACGCACCAACAAAACCCTAACTATCGGCCCTTTCAGCAACATCTGCGAAGAAGATGAAGTCTCACCCGAGGTAGAGGCAGGGGGATTGTAGGACTCAAGTGTCCACAAAATAGCTGGGACACAGATCTGTGATTACAATACTTAACAGAGCACTTACCCAACAATATGCATTAGTTCTAGAATCTCATTCACATCACAGATCAAACCCTTAATATAGAACAACATAGTAACAATAAAGATCAAGTACTTCCCGTCACTTAGCACATATCATTAGATCAGATCTAGAATTCATTCACATCAATATAGCACTAAGAATCCATATATCCATCCAACATATATAAATATCAATACACCAAGAGATAAACAACATAAACAACATCACAACATTGCACAAAGCACATCAATGCGGGATATACGTCGTTCACCCCAGTGTGGGGCTACGTCCACCAACTTCTTCTTCTTGTTTATTAGTCTTCGATATCATTACATTCATCTTCTCTAGTTCACAAAGCCATAGAGCCAACTTCACAGTGGACAGGTGACCTGTGCACCATGCACTAGATCCACCTTCCTCAAAATCAGGTCAAGGCACAGAGCCAACTCCTTGATAGCACAAAGAATTTACAAAACACTTGCACTCAACTTTGCAAGCCCTTAACACATTATTTCACAAAGCCAAATACAAGTCGTCATGCACTAAGCCACACTCTCCCTTTCATCACCTAGATACTTATTTATATCATTACAAAAGGCCTAAACATGGGTAAACCCATGGGCTGACATCCCAAAACCCGTTACATAAACCCTAAAACCCTTTTCTGGGTCCACAAGCCTGCAAAACAAGCGATATCCCACGATATCCACTTTGTTCGAGCGCTCCATCTTCGACCACCCTGTCGATGTCTCAAAAATGGTCAAACATGACCAATGTTTCCTAAAAACTTGGTCAAGGGCCAACAGGCCCCCAACACTCACCTGTGACTCATCCTGAGTCACTCAGATCTAGGCATGGCTGCTTCGAAGGCCTCAACTTGCTGATTCACTAGAGCTTCCTATTCGGTGAACTCCTAAATCACTTGGTAACAGGCCCTTCTAGGCATTGTTCCATTGTCACAACTAGTTGGTCTAGTTGCGAGCCTTGGCCTTCGATCTCTTCAAAAAGCTTACAGGCTTCATCCTGCACTGACTAGAGTCTCTATGTCACTTCCATGACTTTTCTCTGGATGGAAGTAACATGTTGTTGGACTGCACGTTGTTCATGTGATAGCTTCATTTTCTTAACTGGAGTAAGCAAGTTCATCTGTGCTTTCACGATGGACACCTGTTGCTTCACCTCCTGGAGTTGTGCTTCCAATTTCCTTAGCTTCAGATCTTCTGCAATGTGCTCATAGGTCTGCGCACTTCGATCACTAAGATTCTTACACTCTGAGGTGAGTGCCCTGATTATTTCTACTGCGTTCCTGATAGCTTCTTCCCTCTGATCAGGCACTTGTTGCGGAGTGCTCAACACTCCTTGGATCTCTAGCTCCATTACCCTTGCTTGAAGATAATGAATGGCTTTAGCGAGCTTCCCCACTTGTATCTCGGTTGAATCTTATTCCTCCCATGCCAAGCCCAACAGAGAGCGAATTTCTTTAGTTACTACCTCTTTGATTGCAATCTGCTTTGCAAGAAGCTGGTCATTTTCTTTCTGCATCTTCGCATTGTTCTGCTCAAACTTCACCCTGATTCCATCTTTCTCCTATTGTGAAACTTGAAGTTTCTCTAATACCTTCTCCTTTTCTTTCTTCACAGCTTCTGTAGCCTACTCCTTTTCTTCTTTGACTCGATGAAGTCGAACCTCTATTGAATCTACTAATCTTCATAATTGGGTGGGCGAATCCCCCAATTCTACAATTTTCTTTGAATAAGGCGCAATAGGTACTGTCCGGCTTGAATAGATAGCTTGTTGTATGTCCCTGAGCTCCTTCTCTATTATGTTGTACAATGTTTCTTTATTTTCTTTGTGTCTCTCAAGGATATCCTCTGAGATGTCTTCTACAAATGCAATGATGAGATCAACATCATCCACTATGAGCACATTCTTCGATTAAGGCTTATTGGCTTAGGTCTTCTTCAGTGCTAAGGGTTTCTGCAGAGAAACCTTCCTTTTCTTTGATGTATCTGCCTCAGTGAGGGGGCCTTTAGCAGTGTCAATTCACCTTTTTATTGCTTGTTTCCCTCTTCCCTTCCTTCTTCTTGGTTCACTTCATCTCCTCCTCCTCCTATGGGTGATTCAGGCCCACTTACCTCTGATGCATTTTCCTCCTCATCACATTCTATGTTCTAGACGTCCTCCTTTCTCTTTTTCTTCTATCCATTACGTTCGACCCAGGTGACCAATGGAATTTCAATGATGTCGGGGTCGGAGAGTTCTGCATCTTCGACTGGTACAAGCAACTCTATTGGCCATTCCTTAGTTATCTCTTCCATGTCTTCATCGGTCAACTTATAGTAGGATTGTAGCTCCTCACATTCATCTCTATGCGCAGTGATATAAATGAAGTGTCGATCTGCGTGGAACTTTGATAGTGGTATGTATTGATGCAAAGTGTTCGGGGTCATTCATGGGAATTATTCATTGGTAGGCTTCAACTGTAGGTAGTAAGCATGGAACATCGTGTTCGATTGCCACTACTTCTCCATGTCGTTGGTATACCACAAGGTGGAGAACCTTGCGGCCAATGACTCCGTTGGCTCAACTTCCGGGAAGGCTGCTCCTTCCGGCATTTGCCAAGAGACAAATGCGATCAATATCAGTAGCCAAATGAAATGAAATTTATACCCTTGATCTTGTACTTTGTGTCAGTTCTTTTTCAGCTCGTCGATGAGGTAACTCGCCCAATTCATCTGAATTCCTTCTACACACTTCCCTACAAGGTCTATTACAAATCTAGTGACCTACATCGGGTGGTTATTTCTGACGAGCTTACTAGATATAAGTTGACAAGCTAGGCGCACTGCACCATCCTAGATGGAGGCTACCTTGTAACCTCGCTTTCCATTTTCTACATCGTCATAGGCTTCCTTTATACATTGTGCCAGGGAGTGATATGAAGTCTTCCCTCGGTAGAACTAGTGAGGGTCTGGACCCTACATGCTCAGTCTTGTGATGAGGTGGATCAACGCCGAATCCATAGTGATGGGCCTATCAAACCATAGATAGCCTCCGTGATAGCACGATGGGAGGATTTTAACACAGGCGTTAACCTCTTGATGTCGGAAAAAGTGAGGGATCTTCATCACATTCAGGATTGTCGATTGTGTAATATCCTTTATCCATGGTTGGGAGACTATGCGCTGCTTCTTCCCAGCCATTTTCATCAAATATCTATGCGATGCGAGCATTGCATAGTTCTTCATGTCTCTAAGGTTGAAGTCATTGTTCTTTAGAGATGGAATATGTCCTAACTGGGGTCCAACTATGTGTATCCCCTTCAGGAGGTATGCAGTGATCAATGTGTATTCAAAATCCCGTGGGATGTTTTCATGGTTAACCATGCCAACCTTAGGCAGGATGTAGTCTGGCATGACCAACGGGATTTGCATCGCGTTAGCCAGATCGTCGTGGTGCTTGCTTCGCTTCCCAGCAGTGCGACCATTATGTCATCCAGTCGATGGGGATGCTTGCAATCTACTAGTTGACGTTGCCTATATTCCCACAGACATGACTCTCTCAGTCATGAGGTCTACAAGTATCACCTCCATAGACTTCTGTATTGCACTATGTTCACCCAACATGCACACTCGTAATCAAATAACTCGGGTAGGTGAATAGACAAATGAGGTAATCAGGCGGATGGCGAGGTCTAGAGAGCCCAACGTGATACAATGGATTCTCTATTAGCTCGGATATCACGGTTTGCAAAAAGTGGTCCCGACACAGTGTCCGATGGGTTAAATAAGAAATGTCGTAACAGATCCCTCCAACAGGTAGGAATGTGTCCATCAATGCGCATTCATCCATTATGGCGCATTCTCAATGGTCCAATGGCAGTCTTTCCGACAATAATTGTGTTTGTTAGTCTAACGGTCAGAGCGCTTCCAACGGTCATATAGCTTTGCCATGGCGAAGTCCCATTTTGCATAGTTCTACTATTTTGGCGAGGTTCAAGTTCTATAGATCTGTCTCCTGTGAAGTCTTTTATGGAATTTCCCGTAGTTTTTTTAATTTGGCTTTCTTATTACTAAGATTCCATGCCTTCTTTCCTATGATCTAAGTCTCTGGATTCCTTTTTCCATTCTTATTCTTATCTATTCTTAGCGTAGTGACTTCACGTTGCTGATGTTATTTCAAAGGGGTCAAAGATAATACCTCTTTGCTTACTAGGTCCTAGGTGGACATACTTTCTTCTTGCATGGATAGGTCCTTCAATCCTTCTTGCGCTCTTTCAAGGTTGAAAACTACTTCTCTTTCATTTTTCCTCTTCGACTCAACTTCTCGTTCTTTTATCAGTCGAGCTATGAAATCCCTTAGTTCTTGCCTTTTCTTTTCTATGGCTTCCTCCTCTACTTTCCTTCTAATATGATCCTTCTCAATCCAAGTCTTTCCTAGTAGAAGAGGGAAAGGGGCGTTGTTCTCAACAAACCTAATAACTTCAAAGTCCTCTTTTGTTGACATTTCATGAGCAATCATAGGTATATTAGTAACTCTTCCACATAGGGTTATCATCTTTCCTTTAAAGAAGCCTATCCTTCCCAATGAAGGTATCATAACAGGCTTTCCCAAAATTTCCCAAGTGCTTTCTAGCATAATATTCACATGTGTTTTGTTATCTAATACACAGTCTATGTCGTATTCTTCTATTATTGTAACTATGCGTTGTTTTTCTTTCATGATCTCTGGTAAACTAATGTCTTTGTGATAATCCATTTCTTCTTTTAACTGTTTTAGCATAGTCTCTGACTCTTTTTCTATATGATTCTTTAACATATCCTTAGTTTATTGACCTTCTTTATATTCTTCTTGTCTCATGTTCATCTTTTCAACTTTAGAAATCATTCTTGGACAATCCTCAACCTCATGACCAATGGTTTTACAACAAAGACAAATAGGACCCGTACAAGGGCATTCCTTATAAATATGTCCCAATCTTCTGCAATTATAACACAGTGTCAATCCTCTCTTTCTTTTAAATGATCCCCAGCCTTTCCTGTACTGTGCGCTGGGATCACATTGTTGTACCTGCAATCTGCAAAAATTGTTTCTAGGTTCCTACATCCACTCATTAGTCCAAAATTTTTTTCTATGCATAGGAATAACATATTTTTCTCTATTTCTATGAGATTTATTCAGATCAACTCTTTCTTCTATCAGTGCTCTAACATTTAGAATAGAACAAGATCTATCAAACATACCTAGATTCATAATTTCAAAGAAAAAATTTACACTTATCTTACCTTTACTAGAGCACAAGTATTTAAGGTCTTACCTCCTTCTTTCAAATCCGGTTTCTTTCTTATCACAAAGCTTCACAAGTTAAGTAGAATACTGCACACTACAACAACATATCTACGCACAAAGATATCTCTTTTCTTCAGTTCCCAACAATCACACTTTTAGGTGTCAACAACAAAACCATTTGTTAGCACAAGGGTAGACCTAGGGTTCAATGCTTCAACAATGCACCAAAAAAACCCTAACTACTGACCCTTTCGGCAACACCTGCGAAGTAGATGTAGTCTC
Source organism: Picea mariana (assembly GCA_032191745.1). Classification (NCBI taxonomy): domain Eukaryota; kingdom Viridiplantae; phylum Streptophyta; class Pinopsida; order Pinales; family Pinaceae; genus Picea; species Picea mariana. The sequence continues at coordinate 9,139 of JASDQU010684848.1, read as the reverse complement.
ACCCGAGGTAGAGGTAGGGGGGATTGCATGACTCAAGTGTCTAGAACCAAGCTGGGACACAGATCTGTGATTACAATACTTAACAGAGCACTTAGCCAACAATATGCATTAGTTATAGAATCTCATTCACATTGCAGAGCAAACCCTTAATACAAACTATCATAGTAACAATAAATATCAAGTACTTCTTGTCACTTAGCACATAGCATTAGATCAGATATAGCATTCACTCACATCAATATAGCACTAAGAATCCATACATCCATCCAGCATATATAAATATCAATACACCAAGAGATAAACAACATAAACAACATTACAACATTGCACAAAGCACATCAATGTAAGATATACGTGGTTCACCCCAGTGTGGGGCTACGTCCACCAACATCTTCTTCTTCTTTATTAGTCTTCGATCTCCTTACATTCATCTTCTCATGTGCACAAATCCACATATCCAACTTCGCAGTGAACAGGAGATCTATGCACCGTGCACTAGATCCACCTTCCTCAAAATTAGGTCAAGTCATAGAGCCAACTCCTTGATAGCACAAATCACTTACAAAACACTTGCACTCAACTCTACAAGCCCTTAACACATTCTTCCACAAAGCCAAATACAAGTCATCATGCACTAAGCCACACTCTCCCTTTCATCGCCTAGCTACTTATTTATATCATTTCAAAAAATCCTAAACATGGGTAAACCCATGGGCCGACATCCCAAAACCCGTTACATAAACCCTAAAACCCTTTGTTGGGTCCACAAGCTCGCAAAACAAGCGAGATCCCACGATCTTCGCTCTTCCTGGGTGCTCCATCTTTGACCATCTTGTCAAAGTCCCAAAAATGGTCAAACATGACCAATGTTTCCTCAAAACTTGGACAAGGGCTAACACTCAACCTACTCCCCTTCCTTGGCTTGCACCCAGTGTCCAATGTGGACCTCCTTTGGCCTTATTTTCCACCATTATTGGACACCTCGGAGATAGAAGAACAATTGAAAACAATATATTTCAACCCTGACTACATGGAACAAACATCCACTGATCATATCTTGGACACATAGGTCAAGGGTACTCACTAGTAGAGGATCTAGCTTTATCGGGTTGTCAAAGCAAGGCAACTCCTGCACCAAGGAAAGTGGCTCACCTGGGGCCAAATTCAGTAAAAATTTCCTCATCTGTTGGGGGAACTCAACACAATGGAGAAAATTTATTCCTAAGGAGGGAGGATTGATTTAGGTGGATATCAGTGGCCACCCACCTTTTTCATCTGGATCAAAATAATTTTCTGGCAATTTTGGCAATTTACTATTTTTAGCCGTTTTTAACTTCTGGGGCTAGTTTGAGGGCCTGAACAATTTTTTTCCATGATCAGGATCCTCAATAATAACCAAATGCTTTGATTGAGCCCCATAAATGAATCTCCACATCAATACCTATCCAACGATCTATCGTGCACCCTAAACGGAGATCATATGCAAAAGTTATGACCCCGAGAAATTAATGTACTAACTTACCCCAACGAGGCCCACATGACTTTTGGCGCTTCATATCCTAGGGTTAGGTTTTTGGAAGTCTATGGTTATGGAATTCATCCTTATTGTAAAAATTCCTTCAGAGCCTCATTGTAATCATCTTCTTGCGAATGAGTGTAGTCGTCACATCTCTTCTTAGAGATAAGTTGCCACCATTCTAGCAAGCTTGTTTTCAGTTTGCATTTTACAGTTTTCAGCATATTTCTTATTTAATAGAAGTCAAGTTTTACTATATCTCTGTTATTTTTCACTGTGTCTTTGTGTTAACATTATAAATCTATGGTTTCATTTCATTCCACTCATAAATCCGAATCACTTGGGGTCCAATGGTTACAATCATTAGGAACAACGGATTTTACTTTTCATGAACTTTTCATTGGAAGGAAAGGAATTTGAGTTAAGGGGCATCACAAGGAAACCTAGTAAGGTGGTAAGATCTAATGGCATGAAAAAATTATTGAAAAAGGGGCATCAAGGTGTAATTGAACAACTATGCTCACTAGATGTTCAAACATCTAATCCATCTATTCCCCTAGATCTCCAAGAGATCATTGATAAGAATTCCAAAGTATTTGAAGATATTCCCATAGGTCTTCCACCCAGTTGTGATCATGATCATGCTATTTACTTAATTCCTTGGATTTTTCCTCCTAACATTAGGCCTTACATATAGCCTTATGCCCAGAAGAGTTAAATTGAGTGTATGGTTGAAGAAATGTTAGAGGATGGCATTATTAGACCTATCCAAAGTTCTTACTCTGCATCGATGATAATGGTACTCAAGAAACAGGGCTCATAGTGTATGTGTCCAGATTATAGAGAGCTCAACAAGATCACCATTAAATATCAGTTTCCCATTCATGTCATTGATGAATTGTTAGATGAATTACATGGAGTAATCTACTTCACAAAGTTGGATCTTTGTTCAGGGTATCATCAAATTATAATGAAGGAAGAAGATATCCTAAAAACAACATTCATAACTCATGAAGGCCATTATGAATTTTTGGTCATGCCTTTTGGCCTTGCGAATGCACCTTCCACATTCCAAGGGTTGATGAATTCCATTTTCAATCCCTTCCTTTGAAAATTTGAGTTAGTATTTTTTGATGATATACTAATCTATGGTAAGTCTTGTGAAGATCATGTTCGACATGTTCATAGGGTGCTACAACTACTAAAGGAGCAACAACTATACACCAAACCATCCAAATGTTTCTTTGGGGTGAAGGAGGTAGAGTATTTTGCTCATATTGTATCTCATGAAGGTGTCAAGGTAGGCCCTAACAAGATTAAATCCATGATGGACTGGGCTATTCCCAAAACATTGAATAATCTTAGAGGATTTTTGGATTTGACAGGTTACTACCACAAGTTTGTTCAAAACTATGGAAGAATAGCATCACCTTTATATGTATTAATTAATAAGGATGCATTTTCATGAACTCCAGAGGCAACTCAATCTCTTGAACAACTTAAAGAGGCAATGTGCAAATCTCTTGTCTTGACCACACCAAACTTCAAAAAAAACCTTTATTGTGGAATGTGATGCCTCGGGAAATGACATTGGTGTTGTTCTAATGCAACAAGGAAGGCCCCTTTCTTTTTAAAGTTGGACACTCAAGGGAAAGGACTCACATAAACCCATTTTTGAGAAGGAAATGAGGGAAATACTACATGCATTGAAACAATGGCTCCCTTACCTAATAGGTAGGCACTTCAAGGTAAAACATATCATGACAGTCTTAAATAGTTCTTGGAACAAAGGTTATCTTCAAAAGAGAAACACAAATTGATGACCATGATGTTGGGTTATGACTTTGAAATTATCTACAAAAAAGGGAAGCAAAATGTTGTAGTAGATGCACTCTTAAGAAAGGATGAATATGTTGAGGTGTTTCTCTGTGATATCTCTATCATCCAACTTGATTGAATAACAGAATCAAGGGATGAATGGAAGAATGAAGAAGAAGTGTGGACTCTCATTCAAAGGTTGCACCAAGATTCTAGTGGATCTGATACATTTACATGGAAAAATGATTCACTATGGTACAAAGATTGCTTATATTTATGTAAGAAATCCCAACTCAAACAAAAGGTACTTTTGGAATTGCACACCTCTCTGATAGGAGGGAACTCAGGATGGCCTTAATATTGATGTTCAAAGGTTTATGGTGGAATGCTTATTTTTCCAACAAAATAAGGTGGAAACAATTAAGAACTGAGGTCTTTTACAACCATTAGCCATTCCAAGTCAGTGTTGGGAAGAGGTTTCCATGGTTTTCATCACAGGGTTATCGAAATCTGAAGGAAAGAGTGTCATCATGGTGATTGTTGATAGAATTACGAGGTACACACATTTTTTTGCACTCTCTCATCCTTTCAAATCCAGTACAGCTGCTACCACATTCATCGAGACATTTCAAAAGAAGCATGGAATCCTAAAGATTATTGTAAGTGAAAGAGATCCCATCTTCACTGGAATTTTTTGGACATAATTATTTTTTTGTTTGGGTACTCAATTGGCTCATAACTCATCTTATCATCCTCATTCTGATGGACAAACTGAGATAGTGAACAAATTTTTGGAAGGCTACCTTCATTTCTTTGTATCTGATAAACAAACACAATGGTTCAAGTGGTTACACTTGGCATAATGGTGGTATAACACTTCCTTTCATACTGCAACAAAAAATACACCATTTATGGTGCTTTATGGATATCACCCACCGTCCATCACTTCTTCTCTAAAATAAAAATCTAAGGTTCAAGCAATGAAAGATCACATCGAGCATCAACAAAAAGTTCTCCAACTCCTAAAGGACAACCTGACCATGGCACAAAATCGCATGAAACAACAAGCATATCAACATCGTAGTGAAAGAAGTTTTGAAGTAAGGGATTGGGTATTTTTAAGACTACAACCATACAAACAGATATCCCTCAAGCAAGATAAGAATGATAATAAATTAGCATTGAAATACTATGGCCCTTATAAGGTGTTGCAAAATATTGGTACCATGGCATCCAAATTGGATTTGCCTGCATCTTCACGAGTACACCCACTTTTCCATGTTTCATTCTTAAAGAAGGTTATAGGTGACAAGATCCTAGTTCAAACAATATTTCCAGAACTTGAAGAGGAAGAAAAAATCATATTGGAGCCTGAAGCTATCATTGACAAAAGAATTCACCGGCTGAGGAATAGATCAATTTCATAGTATCTCATTACGTGGAAGAAACTACCTGTTGGATATTCCACATGGGAAGATTAGTCTTTTATACAGAAGCATCCAGAACTACTCAAGTGTTGAGGAAAACACTTGTTTGAAGGGGAGGGACATGTTAAGCCCTAAACCCCTTAATTGTGGCATATTACATTAGTATTGTTATTTTATTTATGTTGGCTTGGGTCCATTAGTTGTAATTGTACCTTCTAGTCTCCTATATATACCAAGGATACATTTTCATTTGGAATCATCTTGTATTTGTGATTTCATGTAATGTATAAGGAGGATTCCCCCTTGAAGAGGCTTATTATCTAAATTTATCTCTTTTTCAAGGCATGGAGTACATATTCTGAGTTTTTTTTTATTCTATTTCGATATTTGGTTCTTAACATCGACCCATGGAGGAATTACTTCATCCCATGGAAAAGTGAAGTTAATCAGGGAAATGAAAACAATCCAAGCCAAAGTGAAATTGAGCAAGGAAACAAAAATGACCCATGCCGAAGTGAAAGGTAAAGTGAAATTGACTAGACCAAGATGAAGTTGACCTAGGAAATAATCGATTCGACCAGGGAGGAATTCAACCATGTGAGAAAGGAATATGACCCATGGGTGAGAAAAACACATGGATGGTTTCCCAACGACCTATGAGTTATGAATCACTAAATTCCAAGGATGATAATGGAAACTAGAGAAACAACACTTTTGTTACCACCTTTGATCTCAAAATTTAGAGTAAATTGTATGGTGGATAGTACATATTTGTTAGTGTTCTTTGATTGCACATAGAATATGAAAGTATAGAGGAATCCACAAAACTACAATAGAGATTGAATTCTTACACCCATAAAATAACCATGCAACAATTTAACATGAATAAGAGTAGAATAAAATACAATCCACTAAACCAAATTGAAATCCACACTTTAGAAAAAATCAATCACATAATAGACACAATGATTTTACCCTAGAAACCCAAATGATAAAACCAACTTCGAATGGTGGTTCAATTATAATTTTAGCAGTTTAAGGTATAATGCAACACTTGGCTCCATGTGCATCTTTCTCTCTTGGCAAAAAAAATATCTTTGAGAGTGAAATTAATGGAAGAAATAGGGAGAGATAGGGGAATTGGAAGGCCAACCGGCATGGCCTTTCATTTCCCATTCCTTGGCCTCTTCTCCTCTCCTATTCTATTTTTCTTTTTCCTTTTATTTATTTATTTTTCAGTTTCTTTTATCTCATTCACTTTTACATTTACATTGTTTGTTATATAGTTTACTATCCTTCTATCATTTTTGAAATAAATTGCAAGTACCGAGACTTACAACCATTCTTTGGTTCAGATCCATTTCGGATCACACCTCCCTGTTAAGAAGATTTTTGGTCTCAAAAATATTGAACAAAACCAATTTGGACCAATATACCTTCTATCTTATTTTCTGGAACATATCTCTAACTCTAGCTCCTAGCTACAGTTCTAAATGTAGCTTTGGATTTGGCTCCTGGCTCTAGATTTGGTTGTCGATTCATTTGTTCCTACAGTGCAAAAGTGTGCTCATTGACTCTAAACTTTGAACAATATCTAGATCCAAAATATGCAATCAACATCCATTCCCATATCTCTCAGACTTGGAGACAGTCCATATTGACAATCAATGAAGCCAAGCCAAAAGTTGGTTTGTGTTTAGTGTAACCCCAACACACTATGACATCATGTAAAAATTCACAGGGTAAGTGTGTTTTGTGTTCTTCTTCTATGACCAGTTACTTCCTACCATGGAAACAACTTTTTGGTGCATGAACATGCTTAGAAGCACATCATCAAGTTCTCAAGAACTCCCCCAAGGTCATTGACCTCCATGCAACAATCTCTGACACATCTTCAAGAATGGGCTCTTCAGATGCAATATTAAAAAAACAACTATATTGTGGCTTCCCTTGGCATCAACATGTTTTCCATCTTTGTCATGTCACTAACCTCTTATACTTCTCCAACTCCTTGGAGATATTCTTCTCCTTGGAATAGATATGAAGGAAACTCTTCATCCCCTTCAATATTTGATCAAAATCTGGACCAGGGGTCAAAATTTAGCTCAAAAATAAAATTTCTCGGAATTGCCTCAAAATGAATAGGAGTGTATCCCTCATCGTCACGAACACAACGCAACTCATTTGGGTTCAGACGGAAGTCGGATGAGAGATATATCACGATCTGTTCGAATCGCAAAACAAGCAAAAAAATTATGTTGACTATATAGTCTGTACAGGCTGATGTGGAAGAGACCGTACGATGACGTGGTAGAGGTCATATGTCCAGGTGGCAGATGATGATGTGGCCTTCACTCATTGGCAGATGTGGTCGAATCAAATTGTGACACGTGGCATTTATTGGACAAATGGTGTGGTGCCACATGGCCCAGTCATGGGCTGCCACGTCGCACTTTTGTAATTGGTTGGTTATTTAAAATATAATGGAGTCTGTGGGGATCGAACCCTGGACCTCCTCCCGCCGTGCAACTTTTTGGCAATGGCCGCCCGACCGATGCACCATTCTTTGTTCCTTGTTATATGTATGGGTTTGTATTTATTTGAATTGGATTTGTTTAATAGTTGGTGGGGGTCCGGGCTGGGGCTTAGCCCCAGTCCCCAGTCACACAATCCATTAACATATGACCGATATATACACAGAGCGCACATGGGAATTCGACATATTTTGGTTTTGTGTTCAAACGGTTAGCCCCCGGTGGCATAACCTTTGTCATATGACCCTTCTCCACACAGATTTTGCGTGGGAGGGTTTTTTAACGACCACAACCATGCGCCTACTTTCGCCTGGACACTTGTCAACCTATGCACCCACCACTTGTCAAGTGCTCATGCCATTTAGCTTTGGAGCCCTTTTGCACATTAAGACTTGGTCCTATGACCCACATGACCAAGGCCTTGGCAGTTAGGGGCTGGGCGCGCCCTAACCATCCTACAGTTTGATCAGTTTTGTGGTTACACACATGTGCTAGGTTTTAGCACAAATCTGGAGCATGTTCTTGGTTAGAACGCCCAGAGGTGCATTTTGCCGAACCAGAGACAACAAGCTTGAAGGAAGAGAATGGCAGGAGGCCTATCTTCTTCATTTTTTGGCCGAATGAGGTGTCGTAAAAGCCCAGCTAGGCGTTTTTGGACATTTTGAATCCATTGGCACTGTTTGAAAATCCATTTGAAGAATTATTTTGCAGGTTTTTAACCATTGAAGTTTCAGGAAGCTCTAGGGAGCTTGAAGCCCTCATTGTTTGAGGTCTTTCTCAGATGAGTCTATATTTGTTTTATGTGATTGAATAATCATTTTTGGCTAATTAATATGATCTGAACACTTTGGGATAGGTTTCAGATCCATTTGAGGACTTTTACAGGTATTGTTTCCAAAGAGAAGCTCAGGAAAGCTTAAGGCCACATGTAGAAGAGGTCATGCCCGGATGAGCCATGATCCGTTTTCAGAGTTTTATTAGTCATTTTTGGGGTTTTTATGTATTCTGAACCCAATGATACAGCCAGAATTTCCATTGGAGTAGAGAAGAAGCTTGTAAAATAATCTTTGACAAATTAATCCCAGAGAGCCAAGTCCATTGATGGAGTCTCAAGGAGATGTAGCCCAGAGAGGGATGAACTCCTTTATCATGTTGTTCTTGTTGTGAGTGTTTGCTGGTTATTATTTGCTGCAAGTTATTTTTTCTGTTGTATTTATGTAAACAACATATTTAATCTTGCAAAGACCTCACATATAAACTTTTAAAGGAAGAAGCATAAACTTGGCACATAATCTATCTTGCATATTTTAACACATGGAGCAAGGTCCTTTAAAGTTTATTTTAATGAAGTAGAGGGTGCTTGCATAGCATAACAAGTCATCCTTCTATTTTCAGATCAGGTGGTATCTGAGCATAGTTTGTTTTTCTCATGTGATTTCCATTGATAGCTAGAGTTATAGCTGTTGGTATTTGTGCAAATTTTGTGTTGAAGTTTGATATCTTGCAAGGATGGAGGAAGCTTCAAACATTGATAGTTCTCATACATCTTCATTATCTAAGTTCTTTGGCAAAGAGATGTTGAAGGAAATTCTAACCATGAGAGATGTGATGAAAGAGATGTGTGAAGATAGAAAGGAGAGCATTTCCCTTGTAGAGCAGTTGATGGCCATGAAGGAGGAGAAAGACCAGCTTCTTGAAAAGTTGCATGAGATGGAGATTCAACTCCATGAGGCAAAGAAACCCTTACCAAGTACATGCATGAACATGAGGTATGCAATGTTAGTTTATCCTCGAATTCCTCTCAAGATGAACGTTTTGGTGTTTTTGAAAATCACACAAGAGGA
>JASDQU010684847.1:80533-103114 GCA_032191745.1 Picea mariana | reverse complement strand
GGCTCCCTAGTAGTACAACTTTGCCCAAGAGTGACCACACTTGACTAGAAAATGATAATGACCACCAAGGTGAGACAAGGCAAAAAGCATAACTCCAAAGCATCATGATTCATTATCCAAATCAACCCATGATCACCATTTTCATGCCTCAAGTATTAAAATTATCACTTTATATGAAGTGTCAGAACAATGTACCTGAGTATGCAAATGCACCATGTCATATGAGTGAGTTCAGATGAGCATGTAATGGAAGGCATTTGCGAGAAACTGTCTATGGAGAATCCGGAATAACATCATCGGATCTGTTATCTGAAATGTGGATCATGGAGAAAAATTTCCCTCTAGTTACCCCTAGAAGTGAGGGGGTGACAATGGCAATCACTTCAAACCATGTAGTCCATGTCATTTTAAAAATGAACATTCCTAGAACTGTAGAGTCTTGCAAAAGTGAAATTCAATTGAGGTTGTTACATTGTCTATTGGAAGCATATTTTATGACAATATTCTTCAAACTTGATTTTAGATTTCTATGATAATATCAACAAGTGCAATCCACCTAGATGTTACATGCAAGGATGTTAGATTCACTTATTTCCAACCAAACTCTAGAGATATTTTTCAACAAAATTAATAACACAGAAAAAAACTAAAAATTAGTTCAATATAGTAGGTGCACAAAACCACTACAAGAGTATCATTGAATAAAATGTTACAAACTTTGATAACACAATAAAATGTGCGAGACATATCATCCTCTTGTATTACATCCAATTACACAACCTAAACCAAACAAGAAAGATTACCATGTTATTAAACTAACTAGGAACAACAAAGGTTTGAAAATATTAACCAAGAGCACAGTACAAAAGTAGAAAGAGAATCTACCTGCCACAACATCGCAATGAACCGTTTCCCATGATAGCTATACGATCACCTAATACATCAGCCTCATCCATCGAGTGCGTTGTTAGTAAAATTACTCTCCCTTTCTTAAACCGTTTAATCAATTCCCAAGTTGAACGCATTGAATAGGGATCCATTCCACTAGTTGGTTCATCTAGAATGACCACCTGCAAAAGCATAATTGGACTTATAATGCTTCAATAGGATTAGAGACAATGCAAAAGATCATGTCAACTGAGAATACAACCACCACTGTAAATAAGTTTCAACATTCTTCATAGAAAATAGAGAGTTACCTTACTATTTCCTATAAGAGCAATTGCCAAGGACAACTTCCTCCTCATTCCTCCAGATAATGATCTTACATTTGAGTTCATTTTGTCACGTAAGTCCATCTAGTGTACCAACCAAATGCCAACATTTACATAACAAAAAAAATCATTATAGTGAATATTAGAATAACACATAACAAAAAGGGAAATCACTATGAATGATACACTTTTCTTTTGTCATAATCTTTTGTGGGTCCTATAAGACTATTTTTTGTGTTCTATTTCTTTCTTCATCAACACAAATCAATTTTCTAATTCAACTTGATTTGCAAGCAAAAGTATACAAAAAAATGAGAAAGTAAAACACTCCTAAGAATAAAACCAAAAGCATGCAAATTCAAAAAATGTAAGAAAGTAAATATTATAAGGAAAGTAAAAGCACTCCCAATATACTTCAACAACTCAAACGCAAAAAAAAAATTCTAAATATAAAGCTAACTTAACATTTTGACAATGGTTGACTACTAGCATTTCTTAGAAAAATCAGTCTCTGACAATGGTTGAATACTAGCATTTATTAGAAAAATCCATCTCAATTGTGGATCTGATGTGCCAAGAGGGATCAAATCCCTGGACGTGCAAACCTTTTCTCAAGTTTTTTTCAATCTAAAAAAAGTTTTTACCTCGAGGGATTTGATCCCTCTCAATGCATGATTAATCTAGAGTTAAGATGGATCTACGCTAGTTCTTTATATATATATATATATATATATATATATATATATATATATGCCACATGTCGACTCCTTACACATCTCCCTCACACTGAGATGGACACCATTGAAATGCTTTAACCATTAAAGAAAAATTGCTTTCAATTGCTTTATAGATATATATAAACTTGATACTGAAATATTTCACTTAAGCTGGACATTGAAATAATTTTTTTCGTTAATATTCCTTTTAAATGCCACATCTCAACTCATGTTAAACACTCAAGGAATGACACATCTCCCTCATACTGGGATGAAGAAAGCCCCTATTGATGGAATAAGAAATGCTTTACTTTAAAACAATCAATCAATATATATATAAAGTTGATATAAAAATATTTTACTTAAGGTGGACATTGAAATATTTTATTGATGGCCAACATTGAAATATTTTTTTGTTATTAATATTTTTATTAAATGTCAGGGGTACCAAGTGCAGGGTTGGGGGGTTATTTTCAGCCCTGAGCGACAACAGGTAGATACATTCATAGAGTCTCAACATATTTTCTAACAATATTGCAGAAATTATGCCCTTTTACAAGGTCTACTCATCGCTAAATCTTCAAATATACAAAATTTAATTGTTATAGGGGACTCCTTAATTATTCTCAGGCATATGGTTCATGAAACCTCTCCTACTAACATGAGACTAGTTGTAGTAATTGAAAGAATACAGCAAAGTCACCAGGCATTCACAAAGCTCAATGTTTACCATGTCAAAAGGGAAAACAATAAAGAGGCGGGCATCCTACCCAATCTTGCCACAATGAAAAAGGAGGTGTGTCTAACCCACAACAACATAGATATTCTCCAACCAATTCCATAGTTTATAAAGGACGAGTCACTTGCCACACATTCATATTGGCACACGGCCACGGTAGTGGTTAGTAATGCAATTGAAACCAGAGGCAGCTAAGTGGGACTCCCCATAACCTCTCACACGCAACTCCTTTCAATGGTGCATACTCTTGAAGTATTACCAGGGGATCAAGGGAATCAATGTGGGATTTTAATGGCCTCGACCTTACACTCCAGTTTCATCAATTTCAAATGCTTTCGGCTTCGTTGGGTTTTAGGTGTCTCATAGATTTGGGTGGCTTCACAATCACTCTTCTTCAATCTTTGGAACTCTGCAATCAGGATTCAATGTTTCCTTATGAACATCAAGTCAACTTCTCTAAGATTGCAGGTAGCTTCAGTGTTGGACTTCTTTTTTGGTCAACAGCAGGTGTCGAAGTATCCTCTGATATTTTCTAAACATCTCTAGTTCTTAAGGGTGTTTCATTGTTGGATTCCAGGTTTGAATTTTCCTACTCCAAAAACAAGCTTTCAGTTTCCTCTGCATAATTTCTTCTCTGGTGGCCTTTTTGCAGGCCCTTTCCCTTTTTTTCTTTACGAGGAGGTGTTGAGATTTGGGTACCTTGGAAAGTGGTCCCCTTGTGTTTGTGAGCTTCTAAACACATGTGGGAAGTACTTTGTACCTTGTACCATATACTTTATGTCTAATTTCACTTTGACTTAGGAGATTTAAGTCAAAAGTGAAATTTAGTCATTTTAGCCTAAAATGACAATTAATTCACTTTGTGGGTGAATAAGGAACATAAAGTGAAACTATGGAAACTTAAGTAAAGTGAGTTTTGAGTTGAGATTTACTTGAGATGATCTCAACCATTGACTTAGGATGAGATGAGATGATCTCATCCACTCATTTCTTAGGTTTCCTTATGCATCCTTAAGGAGGGCGCAAAGGCAAAGGAGAGGCTCATTCATTCACTCTTATGTTCACTTGAGGAGAAGGAGGAAGAGCATGAGCTTGAGAATGGAGGCATTGGAAGAGGGCAGCTTGGGCGCTTCCTTGCATGGAGGAGCTTTGGGAGCCTGGGTCCCTATTATTTGATGGTGGTCATCCTTGCAGAGAGGAGGGCGCACTTGAGGAGGAGAGCGCATCACTAGCAAGGAGCATCTATAGTTGGAAGAAGTCAGATCTGAGTGTCTCAGTGGAGAGGTAGCATACCATAGCACATTGTGGTGCAAGGGTTTCTTCTTCAGAGCACCCAGGGTCAAGGGCACTTCACTTCATCAGATTTGGCAACAAGAGGAGAAGGCGCACTAAGCTTGGGCGCATATCTCCTTGGATCCTTTGGCATAGCTCGAGAGGAGCTTGCTTTGTAAACAGGTTCCATCATATTGTATTTGTTGTTGTATCTCATGCTTTAGACACCACTTATATATACTTCCATTCCAAACTGGTTTTCCCCGAGGGGGTTTTATCCAAGGTCATGTTGACCAAAAATACTTGTGTTCATTTTCATGTATGTTAGTGTTTAGAACAACATTATTTCAGCTCTAAAAGATCTCTAGGTGTGTTATATAGCTTATGGTATGCATGTGCTAACATCTTGTGACAAAACTACATGCTCGAGCACCCATTGTTAGATAGTTACTGAACAAATCAGTGAACAAGTTACTGAACAATTTGTTGTCATAAAACAGCAGCAAACCATTGTTAGACAGTTGAAACTTAGAGCCAACTTGAGGTCAAAGACAGACCTAGTTGGCAGCTTGATAGGACCTGGAAAATTTTCAGGGGGTTCTCTAGTTTACCCTTCAGCTTCCAAGCTTGGCATTGTTTCAATTTGAGGAGTCAATCCTTCTGTCAACAGGCCCTGTCTGTTAGATTTCGGTCCCCCTGTTTCTCAGTTTGGTTTTCAAGTTGGGGGTACTGTCTTTATGGATATAAAAGAATTACAGTATACTAGACAAGCAATGAAGTGCCATGCTGAAGCCCTTGATCGACATGAAATTCAAATTCTTGCGCTCCATGAAAAATTAAAGGAAAAGGAACCAGTTTTGAGTCCCTTCGAGGAAGTCTCTATGGGAATTCTTCTGCAACAGAAGAAGCATATAGCAGCACTTGAATTTGAACTGAAGTAACATTGAAGAGTTATCGGTGAATTAGTCCAGCAGCAACAGACGGATGCAGACATTGTGGCCCCATCCTCTCCTACAAAGTCTGTTTATTATGTTGTTCCTGATCCAATTTTTAAATGCACAGAAGCAGCAACCTCGGCGAAGATGCCAACCAGTCTAACAGACCCACAAGGTTGACAACATCAGTTTGTCTGGTCTTTTTAGTCATCAGTACTTATGTTTTTTTAAGTCAAACTATATCAAGGCAATTACAGTAGAATTTGCACTTGTCATTTTGTTAGAAATATTTTGTATCTAAAGTACTATCAGGCCCACAGTCTCAAGCTGATATGTAACCCTCCATGGGTCTGTAAACTAAAGAACAATTTTCCTTTTGATGTACTTTTTTCTTGTGAGCTTGGCTCCAGTCTTTATTAATACAATATTCCCCAGTTCTTGTTATATATATATATGTCATGTGTCAACTCCATGTTGAGCATGGAAAGAATTACACTTCTCGCTCATACTAGGCTGTAGAAACTTGAAAGTGCCCATCGACACAATAATATGCAAAACATGTCTTTTAACCATATGATAATGTTATTCCAACATCAATTGCTATTCATTGAAAGGCAACAAGGGGAACTTCAGGAAAAAATTAAAGAAAAAAAGAATGTCTCTTAATTATTAATTGTTTCATGGTTATTGTTGCACAATTTGATAAAGGGGGTTTGTTGGCCACCTATTTCAACTAGGGGGTCAACTCCACGTGCCATGAAGCTGTGTACCTGATGGTGCTACCAAGTTGAAGACTTTCTGGTTCTACAAGGCATTTTTTGCCCACAACACTTCTTTTTGTAAGTGAAATTTCCGCTCCCCTGCGTGGGATAATAATGTAATGGGTCAGCATGGATCATATTTTAGGTTAGTTACCTAGGACTTTATCATTAGGGAAGTCCTTTCATCAAGTGTTTTTTATCCTCAGGTAAATTTTACTTACCCTTGAGTTTTTCACTCACAATAATCCTCCAAAGTGGTGAAAGGCGTTTTAATGATCGAGCTCAATGGGTGATTAGGGTCTAGGAATATTGTAAATGACCATGCTAGACATCTCCTAGAGTCTTGCGGAGTTCCATCGAGTCTAAGTAGTTTTTTTTTATTTTTTAAAATTACCCAATTACTAGTAATTTTAATTAAAATTGATGTAAAAATGTAAAAACTAGGTCCTAGGGGATTTTGATAGGGGTATGAGTACTCAAAAGAAATGGAATGAGACCCCCTACACCCTTGGACCAAGTTTCAGCTCAATTGGACAAGTTTTGCTAGGTCATTGTCCAAGAGACGTCCAAGTCAGCAATTTAATTGCTTTAATTTGGCTAAGTAAAAATGTCGATTTTTGTAAAATGAGAAAAAAGGTTAGAGAAAGAGTGGAAGATGATGCCTAACCCATTTCCTAAGTTAGAGAAACATTTTTCTAACTTAAACTCACCCCCCTCACCTAGCCACTACCTCAACTTATCATTCCCCCTAGGGAAGTTGCACCCCCCTTGGTGAGGAACTTGTCCCAACTCAAAAATTAAAGGGAAAACGCCCCCCTAAGCCTAAGTGCGCCCTCCTAATACTCTAATTAGATGATTGGGTGGGCTAAAAGGTGTTTCCCCCTCTCATCCACTCAACCCTTACAACCCTAACCTAGCTAAAACCCTAAAAGTGCATCCCCCTTGAAATACTCACCCTCTCTTGATTGAATGACACTTGGAGTTCATCCAAGAGGGGTCTCTCTTGGCTGCCAAGTATAAAACAAAGCCTACGCCTCCTCATTTCACACATCTATTCTCAATGTACTGTTACTATGCTCAAATCTCTCCCACTCCTCTCCCACTCTTCTATCTTTCTCCCATTTGCTCTTGCTCTTGTGTAAAGCTTGCTACAAGTATTTGCAGCAACCTTTTTCTATTGGAATAAAAGAAATCTTTGGAGGATCCATGGTGCATTGCGAGACTTCTTGGTGCCATCTTGCTACATTGGAGGTGATACTTGTTTGGTTTATTTCTTTGTGTATGCATTTGTTATAGATCTAGAGTAGAAATTCCAAGCAAAGTATTTTGCTTGGGTAGATCTATGGTAATAGTATTGTAGATCTAGTGAGTGTTTTTGGGGATTTAGCAAAGTATTTTGTTCCATCTTTAAGATCTACTCACAGCTTCTCTTTTCTGTACCTTTGTTTCACAAGATTTGTAGGTCACCCAAGGGTTTTGTGGACAAATTTCAGATCTGGAAATTTGTCCCTTCACCCAACTCAAGCCTCTTTAAATTTCTGCAATAACTTTATGTACATTTCCATACATTTTTGGGCATTCTAACTCTCTTGAATAGATCATTAAAATATATCTGTTTGCTGATTTTTTACACAGAAAATTTATGTTATTACTAACAAAAATTATTTGAGTTTTTTTGTTACTTTTGCAGCTTTTCCAACAAGCTTTGCTTACTGGGTTTTTGCAGATTTGAACCAGAAAATAGGAGGTGCGGCCCATTTGGGGCCATAAAATGTCAAGAAAAGACCTCCCAAGTTGGGGTATTATTCACCCAACTATTCTCTCTTCTTTTATCATTGTAAGCAAGCCCAAAGAGAGTCTCTTGGGCTTGCATTTCTTTCTAAGTTTAAATTTTCTGCAATTTATTTCATAAATGTGCCTACACCTTGCATAGTGGATTGGCCTAGCCACCCATGCAAAATCGTAAGGCTAGAAGTTAGATTTATTTTCAGCTTTGTTATTGCATTTTATTTTTTCCCCACTTGTTCTTAAGACAAGGTTGTGTGGCTAGGTTTACTTGTCTTTCATTTCAAGTTAAGCTCTTTTATTTGTTTATTTCATTCACCCACTTGGGCACAAAACCAGTAGGCTTGTCCTCCATCTTGTGTCTTTGTTGAGGTTGCAAGTAGTTAGTTGTTTCTTTCAAGTTCATTTACTTTCTTTCATTCTTTAGCCTACACCCTGCACATAGGATTTTCCTAGCCACCCATGCAGTGTCGTAAGGCTTGTCTTTTATGTTAAATGGTTAATAATTGTTATGTTTCTTAGCTTCATTTAGTTTTTTCAAGTTCATTGTTTATATCTCACATAGTTAGAAGCATTTCATTTTTATTTAAAATCTTGTGTAAGCTCTTGGAAGCATTTTCTTTCTCTTGCAAATTTGTTAAAGTTGTGTTGTCGTCCCTATACACACCTACCAACATGGAAAAGTCTCAATCCACATAGTGTGTCCTTCGAGGCACAATGCCTAAGGCCAAACCCACTTTTCACCTCGATATGGACTTCTTCCGTCTAGGCTTACTCCTAGGGAAGCCAAGGGGGTAGACCCTATTTACTATGTGAGTTGTTAAATGAATTCTAGGAGTTGATTTTAGTTTTGTTAAGTTGGGGGGAAATCTAACCTATATGGCAAGCAACAATCCAAATGCACAATTTCGATGACAGTCAAATCCTTTCCCTAAGGTCAACTAAGACAAGTGCCTAAAGGTTGGGCAAGGGGTCAACTAAGTCTATACAAAAGAATTACAAGAATTAAAAGATCTAATTACAAAAGAATAACTTTGCACTAAATTACAAGATGAAATAAAGCAATGAGCAAATATACAATTGAAAGTAAGTTACAATATAAGCATGAACAAAAGATGAGTTACATAGATGTACAACAAAGATGAACTATTGCCAAGGAACCCAACAACTAACTAATCATAAAGCATATAACTTGGAAAAGCTGGAAAAAGGAACAGTTGCGCAACTTCAATAGATGAAAGAGCCGACAAGAGGAAGTGCGCAACTTCTGAAGCAAGGGGGGAAACCACTTACCAAGTGCCCCAAAGAGATGGTGCACAACTTGATAGCAGCTTGCCCTTGAACAGAAAAACCACTTTAACCACAATGAACTTGAAAGTAAATGCGTGAAAATGAAATGTTAGAGATGAATCAAACCATAAGCACGTAAAAGGGACCTTGAACAGCAAGATTTACACAACTTAAAAGATACTAAAAATAAAGTGTAAGTGTTGTGAAGTGTATTAGACAAATTTTAGGAAAGTTTTAAGAGTCTCTCTTTGATTAGGGGACCTAAGATAATGTGAAACCAACCTAATCTATGTGACTACCCCTAGACTCTTACCGTTTTCGCCAAAATGATTGTTGGGTGCTCAAGAAATAGGGCAAACAAGGCTCTACCCTAGCTCCACATGTCAACCCAGAAAACTTGGGCGGTCAAGCAGGAGGGGCACCTAGTGCCGTGAAGTCATCCCTGACTTAGCACCCCCTATAGCCTCCACAAGCCCCCCTTTTTTGGTGGCGAAAGTTGTATCAATCCAAAGTACCTAATTAGACTAGATAAAATGATCCTCTTGGTCTAGATTGCAACTATGAACTACTTGAAATTAAATTGCAAAGTGAAAGATCTATGCTTAAGATACAAGATATTGAATTAATTAAAAGATTGCACAACTTAAGCAAGAGATGGCAAAATTAAATGACTTTGCAAAATAAACCACTTAAAGAATGAGAAGCTAAAGATTAAGCAATTATAGACAATATGAAAGGAAAGCAAACTAAACTATAGACAATCCTTACGATATAACATGGGTGGCAAAGCCAAGCCTCTTTGCTAGGTGTAGGCAAAAGAATTAAAGAATGGAAGTAAATAAGAGCTTGGAAAATAAAAGACAAGATCCTAGCCACTCAAACTTGTCTTAAGGACAAGTGGAGCAATAGAAATGAAAGCTTAAAACAGAAAATAAACTCGAAGTCCTAGCCTTCGATTTAGCATGGGTGGCAAAGCCAAGCCTCTTCGTTAGTCGTAGGCAAAAATAATTGGGTGGGATGTTGTTGTTGTTGACAGAATGGAGGCGTTGAAAAAGAAGGATGGGCCCTCCAGGGCCAGGCTCAAGTCAATATGGCTCTCGGTACTCCATGTCTAGGACCTGTGGGCCTCGAGACATAATCTCCTTAGTTATCCCTAGGATAGGGGATAACATGGACCACCCACCTTGGCTTCGCTAGGAGTTGGCCTAGACGGAAGAGTTGAGTATTGACTGACAGTATCTCAACTCGAGACTTGCCCCCAAGGACACACCCAGTGGATTGAATATTTCTTCCACATCACCCGAGGTGCGTATTAGGCGAAAACACACCCTAGTAACTCGAGCTTCGTAGACACCTTTGACTTGGTTCAACAATAAAATCTTCCTTCCTCTAATGCACCTTAGGAAGGAGTTCATTGTGTCCACATGACAACCACCTCCACAATAAAATATTTATGTATGCACCCTAGGAAGGAGTGCATTGTGTCCACATGACAACCACCTCCACAATAAAATATTTATGTATGCATGTGTCCTTAAAGAGACAAATGGTAGTGTGCCATTGAAGTTTGTGCATCTTTCACCACCTTTGACCAAGTCAACCATGAAGAGACCACCATAGAGAGTGTGCCCTAGGTACTTGCACAAATGGGTCCACATCAGATCCATCTTATCTTCTCAAACATTGTGCAAGTAGACATCCTTTGAACAAGTCAAACCAGCTTCTAGTCATTTCAAATGTGTGCAAGGTGTGAACAAGGTCATACAAAGAGTAAGTAGGTCCTCATAGACGAACGCACCACCTAATGGCTTAGGGATGTGTGATCATAATAAATGGATGAGTGGATAAGGTGGATGGGTGAGGTGGAGGATCAAAACCCTAGGGTGCATGCATAGTTAGCCTCCCTAGTCAACTCAAGGCTCAACAACCTCCTCAAAACTCGTGCCAAAGGATAAGGATAAGACATGGACAAGCTAGCGCATGTGAACAAGAATAATATGAGGTGCGATGAATTGGTTTTCTTGTGGGTTGCCTCAACATGTGTACCAAAGGGGGAGCACCTAGTCTAATGTCTATACCACATAGACTTAAGTAGTATCTCCTAGTGAATAATTAGCAAATGAAACTTAGGGAATTAGCCTCAATGAAGAATTTGAACATTAGAACAGTGATAGGCTAATAGCCTATAATGTCCCTTTCCCAATGATGACTCCAAGAGGAGCGACTTAGTATCCTATACTGATTCTCGTAGGCTATAGTCGGGAGAAAAGGGGAATAAAAGAATTATTTAGTATCATATACCAGAAAAGCCTAAGTTGAAAGTGACATTAAGTAATTAAGTGGAAGAAAGGTGATTAAGTGACTTAAAAGAATAATTAAAGTCAAAACTTAGGAAAAGTCACTTTAATTAAATAAAGTTAACAAGGAATTAGAATGGGATCAAGTATAAAGGGGAGGATAACCCCAATTCCTCTCATTATCGAATATTGAGATTGAGAATTGGATTGTCGAGAGAAGTCAGGCGACTTTGTGGACTTTTGTGAATTTCCAGTGAGAAACCACCACAGTGATTGATTTCGGTGTTGGAAGACACGCCCTAGTTAGTGGGGAGGATCATCCAGATTCTCTATCGTTCTTCAAGATTGCAGCAAATATAGCATTGGATCCATTCAGAAGGATTTGCATCAGTCAGGGAGGTTCAGAGATTCGCCCTTGGTGCTTGGAGCACGTGGGAGTTACAAGATTGATCCAAAGGGAGGCAAGGAGGTTCAAGAGGGACGTTATCCCATTAGAGAGCAGAAGATCTGCTTATTCTCAATGCATGCAACATATTTCACCGTGCATGCAACCATATCTATCCATAAGAGATTCGCCATTCATTGGTGACAACATTGGCATCGTATTTCCATTGCATGCAACATATCTTCCATCCAACAGCATATTTCAGCTTGCATGCAGCATATTTCATCGTGCATGGACCGTATACTCCATCCAACAACATATTTGGACTTGCATGCAGCGTATTCTCAATGCATGAAGCATATTTCACCGTGCATGCAGCATATCTTCCTCCATCAGCATATTTGGACTTGTATGCAACGTATTCTCAGTGCATACAACATATTTCACCGTGCATGCAACGTATCTTCCATCCAACAGCATATTTGGACTTGCATGCAACAAACCCACACTCGCATGTCGCAGATATGGTATTTCCTTTGCATGCATGTGTATTCCAAGTTAGATCTAGACTTATAAAGATCAATCTGAAGAGTTTTGAGCAATTTAGCAGTGTTTTGCTAATATTCCAATATTCCATTTATTGTGATTTCATTCTTTTACCATTAGTGCAATAAAGAACATTGTTCCGGTAGCAAAGTTATTTGCATACAGTGAAAACAAGCTTAAAACCCCAAACATTATGAGAATAAACTAAATTGGATCTAGAATCCTTGAAACCGCGTTCAGAAACCCAAAGAAACTTCAATCAAATAGCCAAATCAATATTTGGGATATTTCATGTGTGTTCATGATGAATGGATGAGTGAATAAGGTGGACGGGTGAGGTGGAGGGTCAAAACCCTAGGGTGCATGCATAGTTAGCCTCCCTAGTCAACTCAAGGATCAACAACCTCCTCAAAACTCGTGCCAAAGGATAAGTATAAGACATGGACAAGCTAGCACGTGTGAACGAGAATAATATGAGGTGCGCCAAATTGGTTTTCTTGTGGGTTACCTCAACATGTGTGCCAAAGGGGGAGCACCTAATCTCATGTCTATACCACATAGACTTAAGTTGTATCTCCTAGTGAATAATTAGCAAATGAAACTTAGGGAATTAGTCTCAATCAAGAATTTGAACATTAAAACACTAATAGGCTAATAAACCGGCACTCAACCTAAGATTTTAGGATTAAATTAAAATATCCTAAACCATTTAGGTGTGTTCACACTAGAAAAAGTGAATAAAAGAAACAAAAGGTTAATATGGTGATTAACTTAGGAAATCCTATGCAAAATGTAATGTGCGCCTTCTATTACCTCCTCAGACTATGGGTAACTAAGGATATCATGTCTTGAGGCCCACAGGTAGCAGACATGGCGTACCGAGAGCCAGATTGACTAGCAAAGCCCCGCAGCGCCCCTCCTATCTTGACTTGCACCATCGGTCATCACCAGTAGCAGAGCAGCATCCATCACATCGGCCTGACCCCAGAGGACAGCAAGTCTTGCTTCATGAGGTAATAAGTTTGGTTTCATGGTAAGTGTCACTTTAATAATTGAAGCATTTGAATATGTTGCAAATAAACCTTTCTTGATTACAGAACGTTTGCTTGGAAATTATACCCTTTTCCTTATTTAACCTTGATCGGTGTCATCAAGTCCAAGTAAGTTGGTCACCCTAGGGAATGGGATGCTACTGGGGATTCCTTGAAGAGTCATCGAACCATTCTCGATCATACCTATCACTTTACATACTTTTCCATTTTGTCACTCCTCATCTTTTGGGTTTTTGGGCTTATTGACCCAAGAAGGGCATGTACCTCATTTCATGGGAAGAAGGGGCCATTAGGCTAGAAGGTGCCCTGGAAAAAAACATCATGCAATAAAAGCTCGCCCTGGGATCTCAAGAGCAATGAAACGCCTCTCTAAGAAAAGTGATGGACCCATAAATAAATAACTAATTAATTAATGTTGCTTTCCAAGGTAAGAGCATTTATGGGCTAAGCATTTCCTTTTTAGTGCCCCTTATTGTCTTCAACTTGAAAAAACATGCAAACCAAGGTAGAGCATATGTGGGCTATGCATTTACTTTTTAGTGCCCCTTATTGTCTTCAACTTGGAAACACATGCAAAATAAATGGCTAATAAAGGGTTTGGAAAAATATGCTTTAAAAACAAAAAGAGGAAAAAGATGTGGCTAGCCCTCAACAAAGGCAACCATAAATGAGACAATACAAGCCCTTGTATGTCATGAAACCCCATACCCAGAAGTCTTGCCCTATTCCACCTCATACTCACACATGACTCAAATAGGTTTCCCTTGGGAAACACCATTGACTTGGGGATTGATTGACCCAATAGGATGCCTTGACACCCCTCCCACACCTAAATTTGACAAATTGTATAAGGTCTTTGAGCATTTGTTTAGTTTGAAAAGGGGGGTTTGATGCACATGTTTGGGTGGTTCCATTATTAGATGTGGCTTACTTGGCATGACTCTTGTAACCTATGGACCCTTGGAGGGCACATCTATTTGTCTTTGCAGGACCTTGCTCGATGGACATGTATTCATGAGGAGATGACTGTGTTCAGACCTTCATGAGGGCTTTGGAGCCCAAGGATGGGTGTTAGACCACATGTCTAGGGAAACCTTGTGATGATTGTTTGCACCTTGAAGAAGGTCGTTGCCTTTGGAGGCACTCTGGCATGGCTAGGAGATGAGCTCCCACCTCTTCCCACCTAGACGTTAGCCTTTGGAGGCTTGGATGTCACCCTACTAGCCCATGACGTCACTTAGGGTTTGATGCTTTGATGGAGGAGGGTTTGACATGATGGTTGGCACATATGGAATGATGGATGGCCTTCGCAGGCCTAGCGTTGCACATTTCCACCTCAACGTCACCTTGATGGAGCACAACGTCACTCTAGAAGGGATGACATCACCTTTATAGAGTTATTCTATGTAAAATTTGAATTTTTGTAATTGTAAGGGAAAATTCTTGAGGTCGGCCATCTTATATTTTTGAGTTGTCATTTTAGGCCAAAGGTGATATAAATTATTAAATACACCTCTTGGCAATTCATTTTCAACACAACTCTTCCTCATACAAGAGGATTGGGTCTGAAATTTTCACCCTAGTGGCAACATTGGCTCTTTTACTTGGTGCGCTATCTCTTGGAGGACATGCTTTGGACGTTTTTTGGCTCATTTATGGTGGAAAATTTCTGCAACTAGGCTTTGTGCTTGATTATTCTTGGTGAAGTAAGTAAAATCTGCAATTTCATTGAATGTTTGTAGTTAATTTTACTTGCTCATATTGAATATTTTGATATTGTTTGCCTAAAACCCTAGGAGAGGAGCATAAGGTGCTTCCTCCTCTCTCTAGATCTTCCAACCCTTTAAATTGTCAAGGAAATCTTGTCTAAAATTAACTCCTAAAGCCATAAAGTGCTAGCACTTTAGGAGTTTGGTTTTAGAGGCTTGTTGCAATAAATATATTTCAAGAATCTAAGGAGAGAAGAATTCGCTAGAGCCCAAAAGTGCTTGCTCTCTAGCAAATTCATCTTTTGAGGCTTGAAGTTTGAGGCTCTAAGGTGCTAGTTCCTCAACTTCATCTCATTGTCCTTATACATTATTATCATCATTATTTCTACAAGTTATATTATTGTTGTAATTGACTCCATAGCCCAAAAGGCCCTAGTTCACTTGCTCTGTTGTGAAAGAATTGATCAAACAACTCTCAAACTTTATTGTCTAAAGCTTTTACTAACCTTTCCTAACCCTAGCTTAGCTAAATTCCCTATCTTTATTGTTGTTGTTGCAAAACACTGCTACAGCCATCTAATTTGCTTCATTTTTCTGCATAATTCACTCTAACTCATAGCTGACACACTCTGAAATTGCTTGGAATAAGTGTTAATTGATCTATTGGATAATTGCTGATTTTTCATTGTCTTTTCATGCAATTCTGATCCATATTTCTTGTGGTTGTTACAGAATACTAATTGCTGTTATAAACCGTCATCTTGCTGCAATTTCTTCAGCCATCATATATCTTTGTTGTCTATTGTCTATTGAGGTGTTTTATCATATTGGTACTTGGAAAGTGTTATATATACCTTCTATATTGTTCTTGTTCCAGGCAGGTACCCAAATCTCTTCCCTTTGCCTCAATTCTACAAACATAAACCTTTGACTTAGGTAACCAGTGAGAGGGTGCTCCAAACTTGGCTATATCATTTGCTATATGTTCCCTTGAGGTTATTGGGTATGCCTCCCCTAGGCTGGACCTCATCCATCCCTAAAACGTGGGGATTTCCTACTAAGGTGACAGTCGTGGGTTATCCTGTAATTACACTAATTTGTTGTACTTGTATTGGGCTTGGACAAGTACAAATTGTGCAATAACACCTCCAAGGAGATGGAATGAAGTGAAATGCAAGTGTAAATGTGAATTTTACGTAGGTGAAAGGTAAAGATGTGATGTGATATATAAACTACCTGGGAAAAATGATTAAGTGTGATGAAAATGTATGGAGAAGTAGATTCCGCCTAGGCAAAAGTGATAATATGCTTGCCATAAACAAATTACCTAGCTGAAATTATGGAAATGTTATGGAACATGAATGAAACTAGGGAAACACTAGGTAAGTAAATCACTATACTAGAGGACACTCATGATCTAACCATGCAACACAGAGTGAAAGTAACTAGAACATGACTAGGTGATCACCATGATGTTGGCCTGTGAAGAGCATGATGGACAACTAAAGCAACCTCCACCAATATTCCAACCTTTGGAAGGCTAGAATCATCACACCAACCTACAAAAAACCAAGTTTACATCTCACGCATCATGAGGGGTAACAGTGCCCAAGTAACTAACCTTCAGCAAGGTAAAAATAATTAATTTAACCATTGAATGGTTTAATCAACCTCAACATGTGTGCACAAAGGTTAATGTTCTAATATAACCATAGTCCATCTCCAAATAGTCACTAGATGATAAAATCACCAGGAACATGTGTGCCAATGAGGGGTGCACCCCATCAAGTGTTGTACCATGTAAATAAAAGTTATACCTCTAGCAAAACCCCACTATGATAACAACAAAATAAAAGTTCCAACTAGGCTTGAACCTAGGGCACACCACCCTCAATGGACTAATACCTCAAATACATCATCCAACCCTAGGAAAAGGTTAAATCATCAAAAAAAAACAGGTAGCATCCCCTCCCCCTTCTAACTCAAACGTAGGAAAAAGTGCATCGACAAGGGTACTAATCATCATCAAACACATTCCCCCTAGGTGATCTTTAGTATCTCAATGTTAGATCACCTAGGAAATTCACACTAAGGCAACATGCATTACCCCACCACATCAACATCATAAGAGAAGGGAACTTAAGAAAGTGTTAACCCATTCCAATCATCAAGTGTGCACCCATCACACATCCAACACATGAGGACCATGTGTTACAACCCCTCCTAGTGACATACCAACAATATAAAACCAACTTACATAGTTACTAAGATGCTCCAACAATAAGATAACACATGAAATAGAAAGCATCCATATGTCAAGGGAGTGATCCATCAAGCAAGGCAGGCAAGTAGCACCAAAACTATGACCAGCCACCAAGAAGAGAAGTGAATCTTCTGAACCAAAGATGTTCAACGCCGAGAAGAGAAGAAGTTTAGTGAAGGTGTATCTCCCACAAGTCCATCAAAAGCTCCAAGGAAACACTAGCAAACCCCATCAAATGTCATGAAAAACACAATGTGGAACCTCATACAATATGAGGTGTAACACCTCGCATTCCTTGTTGTTAGCAAGGAAAAGTTAAAGTCATATGCTTACAGAGATGGCGTATTAGCATTATTAACTAAGGGATGTGAAGGAAGCTCAATCCCCTCAACCTACACCTCCACACTAGGTAACAATGTCTTCTTCGAGACAGGGGGATTTCCATTCATACCCACAATCACCAGTGAGGGATCCCCATATTGCGAAACAACCCCTATATTATCTCCCTAGCAGGGGTTAGCTCCCTCAATATTAAGAGACTCATCCGCTAGCATCAAACTAATCATCATCTCCATATCTAGACTTAAACCCACAAGCTCCTCCTCCATCACAACCACATTCCCCATTGATGAAACGGGCAACCAATCCTCCTTGGATTTGTGTAGCCTAGAAACCTCGACTCATGTAAATTTGGCATTTACCAAGAGAACCACATCTCATACAATGGCATCACAATCCAAGCATTGAAGGGAAATTTATTATGAAGGAAAATGGTCCTATCACCGGCTTCTTCCTCGATAAACATTATCCAAAACAACAAAGGGAACCCATGACTGCCCTCAGTCACAACTCTGCCCTTCCTCATTAGAATTCCCCATCTAATGACCTAATCCCATCCGCACAATGTCATTGTTCTTCATTTGTACAGTTAATCATACTCACTCTCCCCATTTGTACGGCCGCATTTGTTCTATTCTCCCCCTCCCCCACCCCCACATTGGTACATCCTTGCCAGAACCTATGTGCCTTAGACCATGCGTAGTTGTACTCCCATCCACTCCACGTGCAACCTACCATTGTTGGCTCCTCACTTGATCTGCCCTCCCCTACGCGTTCATACCTACACTCCCATTACTAGCTCTCCCCATCGCTCTCTCACTCTTATATTAGCCACCTGGAACAATAAGCATTTAATAAGACATCAAACTAAAGAAGGGTCTCTAGTACTCAAATATAATGGAAAACATTACATTGAACCTATGAAGTTGCAGCTTAAGTTGTTTTAACCTTTGATTATGTTTTAATTCGTTTTCCATGAACAACTTGATTAAGTTTAGCCGGTGAAAGTTTTATACTAGAACAGTGTGTTGTTTTTCCTTCAAGGAGGGGGACTAAGTTTGACAAACAATGATATCTATCTAATTCTTTGAACACTTATCTTTCACACAACAATCAAATTGACTATTGATATAGAGAAGATTGAATGAACCAAAACTAAGAAAAATCTTTTACAAATCTAATTCACATATACAACATCAAATTTTAGGGCATTGATTTTGGTCCAAAAGACCAAGTGACCTACTAGATGCTAAAATAAGTGTTTGAGTAGAATCATTTTCTTCTTTATGTTCTTTGTAGTAACATGCACCGTATTTATAGTAAGAGTTAAGTCACTATGAAACAAACATGTAATAGTATTGTCTCATGAAGCGTTTTTTTATCTCAGTAGATAACTAGATATGGAAAAAGATTACCCATTGACACTAATGAATATTCAGAAAAATAATAGTAATAATGGTAATGTAACCTAACAACTCACTTCATTCAACATCTGATCAACTTCAGTTCCCAACACATCATCTTCAATCCCCTTTAGAATGCCAAAAATTTCTAGATGCTCCTTGACCTAATAGATAAGATAAAACATGTGAATATAAAATTAGGTGACGCTCAACAAAATGCACATCCCATAACCTCAAATGAAAAAAAAAACATAAAGAATCATTCTACCATAACATATAATTCTATTTAAGCAAAGCAGACATTAAAAATAAAGATTTAATTGACATCAACAACTAACCAAAACTAGTCAATCGAACAATGAATTGAAATACAAATCAACATGTAAGTACAAATAAGTGAGTGAATGTTTAATGTATTTTGTAAGACAAACATACCTAAAGCAAATAGAATCAAAAAACAATATGAGGGAAAAAATGAAAAGAAAAGATAGATGCAAAAGAGACAAAACGTTGTTGCCTTCTTTTGATTGCTATAAAATAGAGCGTAGCTATGTCTAGTGTGTTATTCAAAAGGTATAGCCACATACATAATTGGGATAAAATATAATGAAATTAAATAGGATTAGGGCTCGACGAAAATTAGCAACATAAATGGCACTAAAGTTGCCCAAAACTTGGTAAAGAATTTTCAAATTAAAAAATCATTTATCTCTAGGAAGATATTAATGATGTACTCTATTTGGTACATAATCAGTGATATGGTCTTCCATGTCTAGGGATGGTGTTTTATGTGCTCTTGGAGTAGGGAAGATCCATGACTATATTTTTACCTCTAGACATCTCTCCCACTCTACTAATATTCAACGTCGTAGAAGTCGAACCCCTTTTATCTAGAAAGTTTGTACTTTATCTTTCGAACATCACAAAATCTTGCTTGTTTGATGGCTAGTGGATTTTGATAGAGTTTGATCGCAAGCAAACATTGTCACTGTGTAATATCGCTATTAGCCACATGAGGTTCATAGTAGAGGATTTCATGCCTTAAATCAATGGGTTTGACTAACATTATGATCAATTATTGTTTTCCAATTGCTAACACACAGCCACAAGGCTTTTACTACGGAGAAAGCTAAGATACTAGAAACAATACAAACCAATACCATTTTTGTAAGAAATGTACCAAGAAACAATACAAAACAAAACAAGGTTCTCCCATGAGAAAAGCCCATAAATAGTTGGTAATTTTAGCCCATAAATTATTGTTTATCAACCATTATCACATAGAAGTGTCTTCAACAAAAGAAAACAATGACAAAAAACAAACCCAAATGTCTAAAAAAACTAATAACTCAATGTAAAAACACAATTTTTTACTCTTTCCACACTTGGAAAAAGTGTGATTCGAGCATTTTTTGAGCATGGCAGTTGTTTCTTCGAGGGTTTGAGGGTTGTGTATTATTTTGGAGTCTTTGAAGTTGTAGTTGTGTCCTGGAGGAGCATTATTAAAGTTGCATATTCACTTAGATCACATATTGGATTGAACATTAAACTAGAGAAACTTATTCAAATTTAGGGCTTGCAATTTGTGGTATTCTCTTCTTATTAGGATTTTTTTCTAAATTTTATCCTCTTAAAATTCTAATCACAAGTAATACAATGGAAAGCTCAAGCACCTCTTCTACAGCTTCATAAGTGTTGTCGTCTTTATACACACCTTGGGTAGCATGGAAGAAACCTTCAATCCACTAGGTGTGTCCTTGGGGGCAAGTCTCGAGTCAAGGTGTTTTCACCTGATCCTCGACTCCACCATCTAGGCCAACTCCTAGCGAAGCCAAGGGGGGTAGTCCCTAATGAAAATAATCTAAGGCTCAAAACTAAACCTGAGCACCATTAAAATCTAGGAATTTATTGCAACAAGAATAATATAACAATAAGTAAATCTACAGTAGCAGCATATATCATTCATTCACTATAATTTCTTATGGAAAAGATATTCAGCATATAAGAGATACTTGCATGAAATGAAAATAGATGTAATACTCGCAAGTAAATGACAATAAGCAATATAATACTTCAAGATAAACTGAAATGCTTGACTTTGTAAAAGCTTGAAGCAAAAGGCTGTAAAAGTAAAGTAAATGAGACCAATGCCAAATTGTAATATATATGTAATGCCATAGAATGAAGATTCTCGTGTGAATTGTCCTTGTAAAGTTTTAATTAGAGTTGATTAGATTTATTGTGAAAGTGACTCTTGTGTTTGCAAGCCACCTTATGTGCAATGTGTGCTAAGTGTTGCAAAAAATAAATATAATCTAGATGTAGCCTCTAAGAGGTTATCCCTTAGTTTGGAGGTTGAGCTTGTCGGATGTCCAACAGGGAGAGTATCCCTCTGACTTCGCACACAAGCTCAAGAGAATGTGGGAGGTCCAACGAGGAGAACCTAGATCTCAAAGTTCCCGCCAGACTTCTTACAAAACCCTCTTGCATTTCCAAACAAGAAATAGCTACTTAAAGATTTCCCTAATTAAAACTAATCCACACTGACCAGCCTCATTTCTGATGAGTGCCCCAGGTCGAGCTAGACTCACAAGGGTTCAGAGCATACACCAGGTAGCTTAGGGGAAATGTTTATTTTTCCAAATTGAAATGCAGAAATTGAAATACTGAAAATAAAACTGATCTCGTAAAACATCTAACTAAGTTAATCTAGAAATTGAAATCTAATCTAAACTAACTAGGAACTTGAAATCTAAACTAAATTTTGCGGTGCTTGTGATAAATTTTATGGTTTATTTTAGCTTTCTCTTTAGGTGAAGCTAGTAAAATTGAAGTAAAATGAACACAATAAAACAATCACACAAGACATCGTTCCCCCTTAGGGAATTAAAGAGTGGGGACTGAGAAGATCCACCATTCCACCACCAAACCTAGCACACAATAGGATGCTGCTATGATTGAGAAAACTAACTCCTAGAGAAGTGTGAATTGCAATCCTCATAATTTTAGACCACAACTTCTGAAATCATGAGATGACAAGTGAGTGTGATCCACAATGGGGATTCACTCTTTATTTATACAAAACCTATCACATCAAATGATGTGTCTATTGGCACAATAGGGCCGACCTATACAACTTAATAATATAATTAATAATTACACAAATATTAATTATCTTTCACATATGTTGGGGTCGACTTGTACCCTTTACATCACAAATTAGGGTTACAAGCAAATCTTACTCTCAAACAATATAGCAAGGATCTCACACGTCCACTAGTGCTCAACCACTAGGGACACGTCCACCTGTGCTCAGCCACAGGGACGTCATACTCAACAAATCACTCAACTGAGTCCACAAAAGTACCATCTGGAGTACCATCTCAAGCCGACTCAACTGAGTCCACAGGAGTACAAGGCAGGAGACCATCTCAAGCTGACTCAACTCAGTCCAGAAGAGTACAAAGCAAGAGACCACACGTCATCACAACTCAATCCAGAGTCTGACGCACACCCATCACATGGGCACACATTGTCTCAACTCAGTCCAGAGGAGAACGACACACCCGTCACATGGGCCCTCTCACAGATCGACTAAACTCAATCTAGAGGAGAACGACCAAGAGAATGTCACACGACACTGCAATCATCAACACTTTGGAGGTGTTGTCATCCTTATACACAGCTACAAACGTGGAGAAGTCGCCAACCCACTTGGTGTGTCCTTAGAGGCACAAACCTGAATCCAGACCCACTGTCACCTCAATCTGGATTCCTTCCGTCTAGGCTCACTCCTAGGGAAGCCAAGGGGGGTAGACTCTATTAAACTATGTGAATTATTATTGTTAAGGTTCTAGGAGTTAATTGAGTTATTT
>JASDQU010684846.1:1350-17930 GCA_032191745.1 Picea mariana | reverse complement strand
CCAACTTGACCTGTCGGATGTGCAAGATTTTCATCATTACCCTTCCCTCTAGAGATTCCAATTCTTCATACAACTCTGCAAAATCCATGATGTCTGTTTCCTCTTCTGCTGCAGGCTTCAGTGCTACAGTCATCTCCTGTTCAACTTTCTGGCTGAAAATTTCAAGCAATTCTTTTGAATGCTCATCTCTTTCTGTTGGGGTAGACATCATTGTCTGCTCCATTTCTTCCTCTTTGACCGTTTCTGCTGGTTTTCCTTCCTCTTATGTTGCACTTTCATCATGTGCACTAGCCTCTACTTGGCTGTTTGGTAGGAATGTCTTGATCCCTCCAATAATCAGAATGCTCCTCTGATCCTCCTCTTGGATGGTGAGAGTTTCTAACTTCTCATCATCTTTATTCACATGGTCTACAAATCCAAATGAACCTTCACCTATTAGCACTCCTTGCTGACATGAACTCACTTCTGAGCTCCTGAGACTTTCAGACAGTCTCATTTCTTTCCTCCTGCCCACCTGGCAATTCAGGACTTCTCTTCTGCCCACTTGACAGTCTATGAGATCAACCGATCCCATCTCATTGCCCACTTGTAAACTTGAACCTTCAACACTTCTACCCTAGAAGTATATGAGACCTTCCACTGATCTCTTCCTATTATCCACTTGACAACTTTAAAGTCCATTTCTTCCCACCCAAAAGTTTATGAGAACTTCATCTGATCTCACCTCCTCGTCATCACTGAGGTGTCTCCCAATTTATGGTTCACAGATGTAAACCAGTTCTTCCACTATGTCACTGAGGTTTTCTAATTACCTCAGCCACCTTCTCAACTCTTGTTGCTACTTTTTGGCCAACAACTTTTGAACATGCCATTTTGCCTTCATGTTCAGAGGACATTCGTCCCTCCAGTGTACATTTGCCTCTTGCTGCATATTCAATGCTAGCCTCTCCATCCTTGCTCTTATCTCATTAAGCTCCAGATCCATCTCTGGATTGCATTTATTCTTGCAGCCTTCTGTTCGACCACACTCATGGCCTTCAGTAGCCATGTCCACCTTCTACCTGCCCTCTTGGCAAGCCTATGGATCACTCTAAATCTAAGAGCATCTCCATCTTCTCTCACAACTCACCCGGCTGTTTAAATTTTTGCTGCTTCTGTGCGCGTGCGACAAATTTCTGATAGAGCATCATTACCCTGCTTCCTTCACCTGCTGTCTACAGGCAAATTTGAACCTCTAATATCATCTAATGTTACCTGATCATCTCCTTTTACCTCCTTCTTGTCTGCTGTCTGCAAACAAAATTACGACCTCCTCCTCTTTCTCCTTCGCCTGAAATCTACAGACGAAAATCAGCTCTGATACCACCTAATTGCAACCCCCCTACTTCCCCGTAGGGCTACACGACCTCCCGGTCAAAGGATATTCGATTCTTGAGTCAAGTTACTCTTTGGAACCTTAATGGTTCCCTTACGTATCTAAACACAGGCCCTTTCAGCTTCTCAGTGCAGGTTTAACGGCACCCATGACCTTCCCTTTCTCTCTTCTATGAAATATTCAAAGTACTAGGCGTTAGCTCTTTTTCTTATAAGACCCATCTTGATGTGACCTTGGGCGGTGCCTTCTTGCGACCATGAGATATCAGGTGTGACCAACAATGGTTTGGGATCAAACTGCTTTTCGATCCGCAATTCTCCTCGAACCTCCACGTGTCCTCTTGGCAAAACCACGGTCTGGATCTCGGGCTGCCCTCAACGTTTTAAAGTCCGTGCAACTCCTGTCCCCGAAATACTACAAGATCGTCGATCTCATGATCTTAACAATATGTCTGATTTGACGCTTCAGATCTACCCCTTCCAAATCCATGGACCAGATCTGCCCCCCTTGAATCAACGGATACTATTTATTTGCGATTATGGACTTTGGGGTTTTGAAATCTCAAACCTCACTTTCCTCCATACTCCAATCTTCTGGAGTTAACGATCTGTTGCCACCTGTTCCCTAAACCTATGGCCAGGGTCTCCTCCACGGATCCAGCCCTCAAGAATCTCAATTCTCAAATTTCTGCTTTTCCCTGTGTGATAATCTTCAGGAGTAGAAGATCTATCGACACTTGTCCCCCTTAATCTACGGCTAGGATTTCCTCTGTGAATCCGGCCTTCGGGAATATCAAAACTCAACAAACAAAAACCTCTTGAGTGAATCCTTCTGGAGTGTCAGATCCTCTAACACCTGTCCTCCCTGATCCAACGATTGTCCAATGGAATGAATATTTGTCCTCCACGTGTCCCTTCACAGATCAACGATCCATGTTTCTCCTTTGGGATCAACGACCCTAAATGCTTTGGGCTTTGACGCTTCAGAACTTTTTGAAACTCAACTTCTTAAAAAAACTGGCATACAATCCTCCGAAGTTCATGATCTGGTGACACCTGTCCAACCCAGATCAATGATTGTCGTCTGCTTCAGCTGTTTGGGATTTGATGATCTCAAACCCTTTTCCTTCGTGTTATCCCGAAGTGATTTCACCTGGAGTTCATGATCTTTCGCCACGTGCCGTTTCTGGATCTGATGATCCATGTTCTCTTTGGATGTTCATCTCTTTGATGCTTCGACTATTCGAGCTTCAGGATTTTCAAACTCCTATGCACTCGTTTCTCCCGGAGCGCTTTCACCCGAAACACATGATCTCTTGATGCGTGTCTCCCCCTTGATCTGACAGCCTCTATCCACTTCGGGTCTTCGGGTTTCAAGAGTTTCAACTCCTGCGCACTCATTCCTCCCTGAGTGCTTTTACCCGAAAACTCAGATCTTTCGCCACCTGTCGCCCTGGATGATGGACGGTCCCTGTTCACTTTGGGACTTCGGGACTTTGACGAGTCCACTCTCCTATGCACATAAGGGTTAAGTCTTGTGAACTTACCTCTGGATCCAATGGTTGTTGGTCCTCTGTGCTCAGATCCAATGGATTGGGTCTATTCCTGTCCTCTGCGCTTCCTCTGTTCCCTAGATGTAGATCTAACGGTCCAGGCTCCTCTCTACAACTGATTTGACAGTTGTTGTCGCTCCTCCTCTTGAGATTTTGACTTCTTCCACCTTGGAAGATTTTGTCAGTGTTCAAAGGCTTCGACCTTTGAACTTTTTGCTGCGAACCCGACTATCCAGGTCTCTCTTGTGCTCTTGAACGCGTTGTCTCTTCTGAGCTTTACGACTTAGAATAAGTCTGCTTCCCACGCACTCCTTGCGCTATTCATTTTGAGCTTGATCTCCTCGAATATTTTGATCTCCCACGCACTCCTTGCGTTTCGGGGATTTCATCAAACTCAGATCCGAAGGATTTCTTGAAAATAAATTCTTCTCGCCCTCCTAGCATTCTCCTTGCTCGATGCACACCTTGCAGAGCTTCTCCTTATAGAGTGTTCAGTAACTCTGTATTTTTATGAACTCAACACAGATTTATTTTTGTGCACTCCTTGCACTTCTGCTGATGAAGGTTCAACGCTATCTCTCCTGAGATTTTCTGAGGTTAACTCACCTATGTCAATGCACTCCTTGCGGACTATGTGCACTCCTTGCACTTGAAATATCAAAGACAAGAAATTGAAACTCATAGAATAGTTCATCGGTTTATGCATTCAAACCATGAAATACATAAAACATAATAATGAACACATAAACATAAACATACCGTATGCAGGAAACACTTATTTTCTATTATCTTTGTGTGTCTATACAAATGTTTACAAAAACTGGACTACAACAGAGTCCTATTTCTCTCAAGTTCTCCTAATCTAACTGTATCCCGAGTTCTGCTTCTTCTAAGAACTCTCTACAAAGATCTCTCTCTCTCTCTTACAAAACGAGGGCTCTACGAGCTTATCCTCTCCACCGCCTTAGTGCTATCACTGTCTCAGTTAAAACACCATACTTCCTATGACTCATTACATAAATGTTTATCTAGACCTGAATACGATCTGGACCTGCTACAGGCAACCATTTTAGGCAACCCTATCCACTACATGTACAAAGGTATGGCTTGGCATTTATCAGCCTTACAACACAAAATTCACATAGGATCATATTTCAAATTTAAAAATGGGAGGGTCAATGCCTCTCCTTCTCTGAAATGTGTGCTGATGTGCTGGAATGATGGCACGTTGCTAAGGTGGAGAGATTCTCCTGCATCACATGTATTGCATAGATTAACAATAAGGGTGTGGGTATCCTTCCCTCCACTTTCCTCGGCCACCACAACGGAGTCACATGTACATACTTAACAAAAAATCATGAAATCACATTCATGATGCACAGGCTACAGAAAGCTAACCAATAGCAATGGAGAAGCCAACACAGAGCGAGGTGGCCATATATTACTAGTTTGAAATTAGGTGGGTGAGGAAATCTCATGTGGAAATGCAATGTTTAACTTGTGTAAGTTGTTGTCTATGTTGGAGAACAATTTTATGTTCAAATTCCAATGGCAGAAGGAACCCACAAGCTTAGAGATTTGATATCGGTGACCTTCATGCCGACCTCCTGTAAGGAATCGGTTCCATAGGGTTGTGGTAGAGCGATTCCAATTAGCCTAAAAGCCAACGACCCACAAAGAAAAAGTGTCAGAGCATGTATCAGGGTCAACAATTGAATTCCTTTCTTTTAATTGAAGTCTAAGATGTAAACCTATTGGTGCCTAGAGAAGGCATATGAATTTAACATATGGGAAAGTTTAGTAGAAATGAAACTACAGAACATTGGACAAGGATTGTTCTAGTTTGGTTGCAAGGTGTTCTTCGGGTGAAACCCATAGATTCGATGGGAAAGAGGCTCATGAAAATATGTGGTGGCCTTGCAACCAATGGTAGGAGAAGGAAGAACTTCCTGTCGACCTGTGCATGGAGGAGAATATTAGGTATAAAGGAGAGCGTCCAAGTGTACGAATTACCCAAAAATTGATGTGATAAGGAGCCATCAATTGTTGATTGATTGAGTAATTCATGTTATCAAGGAACCTCTGAAGACTGAGAGAGAGTCACTCACAATGAAAACGATGCATAGATGCACTGAAGGAACCTTCAATAGACAGGAATGCAAAATGTGTGAGAGTATTACTTAGGCAGGTGGACAAGAAATTAATGAATCATTGTGAACGATTAGCATGTTTGTTGCACTTGGGTTTTATATTTTTCTGCTACATATTGGTTTATACCTATGTTTCATACTCATTCAGTAACGAGGAAGAGGAATATCTACCACAACCCAAGGCTGAGGCAAATGGAGGAGAGTTTTTCATGTCAAGGGATACGTTGTGGTTTGATTAGAGTTTTCATGGTAAATCCAAGACAATGAATTGAGATTCACATTGAAGATTCAAAGGTCAATGTCCATTGCCTTGGAGAATGATAATGTTGTGCATTGCTTGCACATAGGAATGAGTATTCTCGACCTTGTTGAGAATTGTTAGAACATCGAAGATAGTCGATTTCTTGTGAATTGAATTTGTATATTTGAAGTTATTTATGCTCTTAAGAATGAGAGGATGATAATGGAATAAACTATTATAACTATGTCATTGCATTGATCCTTACTCTCTTTACGTTTTGAACAAATTATCGTGGAAATGCTTGTTCCATGGAGATGTTCTTGTTATTGTTCTAGGCAGGTTACCATGGATAATTGGTTAGTATATTGTGGTGCTTCTAGGAACATGATAGTTTATCAAGATTCTTATACTATGTGACACTCATGGATCTTCTTCATGAAGACCAAGGATGAGGTCTTCAACAGATTTTAAGAGTTCAGGACTCGGGTAGAGAAATTGATAGAAAATAAGATCAAGATCAACACAAGTATTTGGTGAGAAGTGATTGAGATGGAAATAAGAAGCAATGACAAACCCTCTGTAGTTGAGATCACATGAATCTTGTGTCAATTTGTTGATGTGGTGGTTACCATTATGTTGTCTGCCTTGGAAAATGGAAATATTGTCATGGAGTCACAGAGGGAGTAACTAGTGAGGCAGACTGGAAAGTCAGGGTTTTCAGTGATTGGACTATGAGTTCGATATGAAGGAGCTTGGTATGATACACTATTACTTGGGACTGGAGGTATGGAAAAATCTTAGCTAAATCTTCCTAGGTAAAGGGAAGTATGCAGCGGAAATCCTGAAGAGGTTCGAGAATCTCGGGGATGATTTTAGGGGATAAATTTC
Organism: Picea mariana; assembly: GCA_032191745.1. NCBI lineage: Eukaryota > Viridiplantae > Streptophyta > Pinopsida > Pinales > Pinaceae > Picea > Picea mariana. The sequence goes on along the minus strand of JASDQU010684846.1, from coordinate 11,724 downwards.
GCTCATGGGCTAATTTTCCATGGTTTTTCGCAAAACAAGATTCGCTATTCTAAAATGATTCACCCAAATTCTATAGGATAAAATTATTTTACCCTAAAAATCGCCAAAATTTTATACAAACTATATAAAATCCTTAGAAATTTGAATATTTTTACAAACATATCGCCAAACATTTTATAATTGGCATATGAAGGATTAGTAAGATTTGCCAAGGTTTGTACATTTTAAAATAATTTTTCATCCTTAAAATCATCCCTGTTCAAGATATTGGATTGCAAGGAAATGGCTACACCTATGGTCTCAAATATGAAGTTGTTGCAGGATACAACTTCAGAGACTGTGGAAGTTACATTATACATGTAGTGTGGGTTCATTGATGTATTTGATGAATACACGACCAAATATATGTTTTGTTGTGAACACCCTAAGTCAATACATGGTTGACCCCAGACATGTTCACCTGATTCCAGTAAAACATGTGATGAGGTGCCTTAAAGGTAAAATGGATTATGGGCTCGAGTATGTTGCAGACAGTGAGATCAGTCTACTTGGATATTCGGATTCAGATTGGGACAATAGTGTTGCAAACCAAAAAAGTGCATTAGAATGTTGCTTCACTTTGGGATCTGGTATGATTTCATGGATTGGTAAGAAGAAGTCATGTGAAGCACTCAGTACGACTGAGGCAGAGTATGTGGTAGCATGTGCAACAAATTGCGAAGCAGTATGGCTTTGGAAATTGTTGACTGGATTATTTGATATTGTGATGGAGGCGATCTGTATCTTATGCAACAAATAGAGTTGTATAAAGTTGTTAGAGAACCCTGTGTTTCATGATAAGTTGAAGAATATCAAAATTATGTATCATTGTATCAGGGATATCGTGCAGAAGGGAGAAGTGAGTCTCCAATATGTGGCTATCGATGAGTAGGTTGCAGATGTGCTAACAAATCCGTTGTCAATGATGAAGTTCAAGTCCTTCAGGAACAAGCTTGGCGTAGTCCCTCTTTAGAGGGAGTGATGAATTTATATGTTATCACAGGGTAGTGGATGTCATGATGACATGTTGTATCTACTGGAGAGCTACCCACTAGCTCTGGATGAATGCTAAAGAGATGACGTACACATGTTATCGTAGTGTACTGGATGTCATGCATAAATATATCTGAGTTTTCTACGGGAAAATAGATAGTTTCATGATGACATGTTATAGCTATTAGAGAGCTACCCACCAGCCCTGGATGCATGTTGTGAAGTCACTATGGATTTCCTGTGATGTATAGATTTGTGTGTCCAACATTCAATGGTCATAAGCTTGTGTGGATGGGGACAGTGTTATAGTCTGTGCCAGATAGAATACCTTCCTCATTAAGAGGGAGTGTTGATATTTTATGTAATTTTGGAAGTTATTCCTAAGTGTAATTGTATTTGTTATTCCTAAGTGTAATTTTGAAAGGGTTTATTGATAAGTCATGTATTTTAGGTATTTTAGAGTATAAATAGAGGTTATATCAAGTCATTTTGATTACTCATCGAACATAAGTACAAGAGAGTAGTACACACTTATCTAGGAGGCTATTCTTGTTTTGTGTCTGGGTCTCTTTGGTCTTGATTTTGTGAAAGAGCATTGTATGCCATTGTACATGTTGGAGGAATCTATACTGAGGAAATTTTGCAAGGTTTTCTCCCCCTTGAGGGTTTTCCTCAGGATATATCATGTTGTTCTATGGATATCTATCTTTCAATTGTGATCCTTTTGCATATTAAATATTAATAAAAGAATATACAATATTATCTCTTATGAAAAACCAACAATTTGTTGAATGATTTTTGTTGTGTTTGAAATGGACTGTACTAATATTTATTTCTTGAAATGATCGCCCAGACTAAGAACTCTCGAGTCTACCCAAAAAATAAAAGGAATGGAGGCGGTGTAGGCTAGATTATAGAAGAATTCCCTCCTTTTGAAAATGGTGTCCCTGAATGGGCACAAATTTCTCATCACAATGGAAATTTATTTTGTCTTAATTTAGGGATGCTCTCATAGACCTTGGATACTATGAATTAGTTCTTGAATTACCCAATTTTCGATGTCATCAATATGTTTCATTTTGGAATAGATAAACTATGATGTATTTTGACTATGCATGGATTGTGAAATACAATTGTTTGATGGACATTTTGGACAATTTGCAACAAAGTTGATGAACTATGCATCTCTTTGATGGTGGTTATAAATTTTGGTTGATGCAAATTGTCAGTGGCATGTGATGGTAGTTTGACAATTGGCCTTATTTTGTACATGTATCTACGATTTATGTGACATGGATGAAAATTGTTATTATTTTGTCTATGGTTTACATTTTTGAAATGAAGACAATGAGCCAATAATTCATGATGAAAATGAGATGTTTTATAACTATATATTCTACGAAAGTGTGAACTAGTATAGTTGAACCCTCAGTCAAACTAGGAATCTAATTTCCTTGACCTGACGACCTTCAAAATTCATACTCTCCTATTTTAAAAGTTAAATACACAAGAAATTGATTTTCGAAGGAATGTTGGCGATGTGTGTAGGTTGTAAGACCCTAGGTTCGAGTTATATTTTACCAATAAAACCCACCAAACACCGGCCCTTTCGGCATCACCTGCTTGCGTAGATGAAGTCTCACCCGAGGTATCTATTGGTACTGCAAGAACTAGGATTCTACAGTATTGAGGGAATGGGAGGTGGCTATCATGCTCATTATTCTTTATAGTTTCTGTGCGCAAGATTCCGTCCTTGTTCTGTATTAACTACTTAGTGATCCAAATTCATACTATCATGTTATTCTAGATTCATATATATTTCATTGTTGTAACAATTATAAATATTACACCATGTTTAACCATAAGACAAATCTATCTACGATGCATTCAGAAAGAATTCATAAGAAAACATATGAAAGACAAACAACACAAGATTCATTATCATCTCTTTGACATTCCTTTATTGATTCTTCTCATCAATAGACTGTTACATTCAAGAACTCTGGAACCCAATCGTTTAGAGGAAACATAGTCAAACCAACTACATAGGGAACCGACCATATTGAGGAACCCCTATTCTCCCAACCAGTTACATATTTATACAACAATCTAGGGCTAAAAACCCTAATTAGTTCATCCCAAAAATACCCCATTACAATGCATAATTCCCTTAGCTAACTGGTTGTTCGTACTACTTTTCTCTTTGCATGGTGCTTTTTTGTTGTTCTTCTATTTCTGGAATGTCAAGATGTCATCCTTCTGTCATGATTTATTCTCTTAATTTCTTGCTTTATCTGATGTCGTCTTTATTCCTTTATCTGCGCACTTTCCTCCTTTTGTGCACTATCCTCCCGGATGCGCTTTAGCTGCGCGCTTCCAAGCTTTCTTTCTTCTTCCGTGCATTTTTCATATACTTAGGAATTTTCCCCAAAATTGTATCAAAACTACAAAACTGTTGGATATTAAATTTGTTGTTTGAGCTGACACACCAGGAGGAAAGATCCCCTCGGTAACTATCACTGATGTGGGAGTTATAGGGGCTCCCGACTCTGACTGGTGAAGTGCCATCCATAATGGCCCGGTGAAGAAGGCTACTATAAAAAAAGTCCGATCCTGGAGGAGGGACTCGTATGACTAGAAATGGGAAAGTTGAAGGTAAGAAAGAATTAGCGTGTGGAGTGAATTGCTCAGCTCCAAGATCCAAAACAATTACCTCTTTTGATTCTAGAACGTTGACTTTTGGAGAGTTATGGTCTACGATCTCAGTCTGACCAACCGGTATGAAAGTTTCGGACTGATCAAGCCAACACCTTTGTGGAGGTGGGGGAGAATTATTTATAATATCTTCCTCAAGTGGAAGGCCTTGAATTCTCCTCGATCTTCGAGGCGGTAGGTTGGCCACTTTGAGTGATTAGCTCTTGGTGACAATCGACTCACCTTCCTATGTTGAACTACCTTCACCAAACACACCACTATAAATCCCTAAAGACAAGATAGACACAATTTTTTTTTTCAAGATTCCGACTCAAGTGGATTAAGCCTTGGGACCGAAAAAATAAAAAAGTGGGTTCGGGCCCTTCCGGACAAGGCACGGGCTGATTAAGTCTCACGGACCAAAAAGCAAAGGTATGAAAAGCATTTAGCCTGACCTCCACATATCAAAATTATCTGGTGTAAGTACCAATGCTTCGTGGGGCACCCTCCAACATTACTGAAGTGTGTGATACAAAATATGCCCCATGTACTACAAAAAACCCCTGCAGTCACCTTGTGATTTACCTAGGAGGAGAAACTATGTTTACCATCTCACAGTCGGTGCCCGGGGAGTATAGTCGACAATTGAGATCGAAAGTGTGGCCAGGGTAACAAATTCCGAAGCCTCGAAATCACCACCTCTCACGGAGGTATGGGTACAATTGAAACCCCTAATAAACAATCTCTCCACTATGTTCGGTCCATCTCTAGAGGGGAATCTCCTTGGCTATCCCTTACACAACCTCGTGTTTAAATCCTACGTTAGAGGAGCTTCCAGACCAACCTATACAAAAAAATGGGTTATACACTCCCCATTTTAGACACTTGTGTTTGTTTAGTGGCCTTGGAGAAATTTACTCTCCAACCTATGCCAAGTCCCTAGCCTAAACTTGTTTCTTTACCCTAGAAAAATGAAAGTTTCTAATAAATTTTAGTTATGCGTTCGTTTTAATAGGTTCTTTTTACTCAAAAGTGGTGCGAATGAAACTTTGGTGATGTTTATACCGACTCCAAAAGAAATGCAATATAAGAACACAAAATCAGTTTCTTCAGATGAAAATTGATGCAACAAGGCTTATGAAGCAAATTCTTTTATTTTTCAGATGAAAACAAAGTCTTGAGTACAAGATTTAGAACACCTCAAGATGAAAATGCATACAAGAATGAAAACTTGCACTACTGGATTCTTTTCTTTTTTTAATAAAAAATGATACCACTACCAAAGCATAATGCAACTACCTGAATGCTAAGAAACTACCTCTTTTCTTGCAAATATGAAATACAAGGGTTCAAGAAATGAGAAGCAAACAAACATGCATGTTTTTTTTATTTTTTTTATTTTTTTATCTTTTTTCATTTACAAAAGAAAAAATAAGCAAAGGAATGCAAATACTTTCTTTTTTCTTTTTGAAACAAGGCAGGAAGTAGGAAAAAAGATGGAAATCTTCAACCAAGATAGTGATGGATATGTAGACAAACAAGTCTTTTATTTCAGTTTACCTAAGAAACCTTATATTGAACAGTCTAAGGAAATATTTTAATCTTTTATGTACATCAAACATTCAAAAATTAACAGAGAGAAACCAAATAGCGACTCAAGACAGTCCAGGTGACTAGTCCAACCAAGCATTCAACCCAAAAAGGAAGAGAAATTTAAAAAAACTTCAACTTCACACAAGTCTGCGACTGTTACTAGCACAACTTGTGGATATTTGCGGGCTGTAGAGATTCAACTCGCGGATGTAAGTGGGCTACAATGATGCAACACGCAGATGACAAGGTAAGGTCAGAAAAAAAAAGGCCACTTAGAAATAGAGGGCTTCAGGACTTAGTAACAGGTCCTGTGAGGCTAAAAAACTCTATGAAAGACTAAAAAACTAAGAGAAAGGGAAAAATCAAGCAAGCAAGACAGTGCAACCAAATTGACCCAACTAGGAGTATCCTCAATGGAGTTGCCAATTCTGATTAAGGGATTTTTTCCCTGAGATCTTTGGTCATGATCACAATAGAGCAAGACTAAGTGAAAGAGACAAAAGTATCCCCCCAAAGACCAGCACACAAAATCTAAGGAAAATAACTATCTAAATTAGGAGAAAGTAGGGACAAAGAGGAGAGAATAAAGTGCACATAGTTCTCTCGTTTGATGTCGATCTCTGCTCCAATTCGTCGAAGAGATTTTGATCTTCTGTTGGAATCAACCTACAAGATAGATAGAAAACTAGGGTTGCGATAAAAGTATTTATGCAATCAAAAGCATGTGCATGTTATATGTCATATTCAAGGTAATCATAAAGATGAACATACATTGAAGAAAAAATTTGGGGGAAAACAAACTCTTTTATTATCAACAAGTGGAAAAGGTAAGTTACAAACTTGTCCAGCCTTAGGCACTGTCTTGAAGCCAACTATCTAGGTTCCTCTGGGAATCCTCAAGCATCAACTTGATCGATATTATCTTTTCTCAATGACTCATATAGGGATAAGGAGACACCCTATAGCCACATAAAATGAGAAAGAATATTTGGAAAAGGAGTTTCCATACTAAGGGGATGTTGCTCAAAGAATTTTAGGGAAAGGAGGCTTGCTAGATGCTGGCAACATAAATTTTCACCAAGGGACTTGTGTTCCCTCTTTATCCCTCTAAGGTTGTTTTATATATTCCCAAAGAGGTTTTGGGAGTTGAATTTTGTTGTGTATGAGAAAGGGTCATTGGAAAATGAGCCCAACTGAAAAACCCTCCTGAAAACACAAGATTATTTTATTTTTCACCAAAAATGAGGGCATTCGCGGGTTGTAGTGAGTAAATTCACCGATGTCCATGTGTTGCACTAGGGAAACTCGTGGATATTATCTCAGGGCATGTTTTTTAGGTAATTTTTTAGAGGACCTTTAGGGAAAAGTCTAGCAAGCATTGGGAAAAGGGTTAGGCCATGACATAAATGAATAGGTGTGGCATTTTGTGCTATAACACCATCATGTTGTCTCCCTGTGCATTTCCAATTCCAAATACCAATTCTTCGGAATTGTGTCCAGTGTGTGTATAAAATTGTGCGTCCATTCTTTCTTTGGTACTGAACTCCATAAATCCCTGCACTACTCAACATGGCCTACTGGGTCACTCTATCTTGTATACTTATGCACAAAGTCTTTTTCGTCAGTACCAAACCTTATTTGCATGAGTCTGTTGCACTATGACCAATATTTTATCCCTTTTCTATGTGCATCCCACCATCTAGCTCAAGTTGCTTTTAGGATGACATGAAGTTCTAACAACCTTTGTTGTTCGGGTACATGCAATTCAAATGCCTTTACAAACATGCTTATATTAGTTAATCCTTCATACCTAGGTGGATCACACAACTCTTTCCCAATCCAATGCAAGGATCGATTTATGTGTGCACATAGGTCTAGTGGAGACTTCATGCATCCTCTACTTCCAATGCTCTAGACATGCTTCTGAATCTAATGCGCATGAACTAATACTTCTCCAACTTAGCGCACCATCCACTATCAGGTTGACATAATCTTCCATCTGTACAGTCATGTTATATAAATTGTCAATGTCGTTCCCTCTTTCTGGCTCTATGTATATTTTTCCTTCTGATGGGTCCAAGGGTGCAGTAACTTTCAAATATCGTCTCCCTCCTTTTCAAGTTAATGATTGGTTGGTTATCAAAATCCCATTCCAGTCCCATCAGTTCTAGATATGGTTGACTGTCATCCATGATCTCAATAAATTCAAACTCGACCATGCTGCACACCCCATCTATATTCACAGGTACTCCTGTCAAACGACTAATCAAGACTATTTTGTGATGATTTGAGATCCTTAACTGAACAAGATACCACACTAACTTGGGTTTTCCCATCATCTCCCATGTCTGATTAGGTGAAAAATTCACACCAAATCCCAATTCTAAGATGATATTATCCACATTGTACTCCCCAATCTATGCACTGAATTTGAATTCTTCATTGGTTCTCTTCCTGTGTAGTACCTGATTCACCATACTTTGTGCGATAGGAGTTTCCATACCTCATGTGTAGTGATCAATCATGTCATATGGTGTACTCAATGCATTTTCATCCTTCATTATCTCTAAACAACTCCTCAATAATTTTGTTAGTGTGCTTACCTTTCTAGTTGGCTTCTCTGGAACAATGCGATCTTCTACATGAGGCACATATGATGTTGATGCTCCCCAATCCTATCCAAGTACTTCTTCTATCAATTTCAGATATGTCTCCCTTTCCTGCTGAGGATCCAAAGTTGGCATAGGCCCTGCTGACTTCTTTACCCATTGCTCAGTCTTCTTTCCTTACCCATTGCATGTAACAACTACTATTCTTGGTCCTTCATTCCATTTTTCACCTGATATCTTCTACACATTCTATTTTTTATTCTAGTTATGGTTACCCTTAGCCTGCCATTTTGCAACTACTTGAGGACAATCTTCCATCGCATGATCCAATGCTCTGTAGTATGTGCACGTTGTACATGGATTTGGGAATTCACAAGCCAAGTGTCTTGATTGATTATAGTTATAACATATTATCGGTCCTCTTCCTCCTCTACTGAAATTTCCTCTTCCTCAACCTCTACCAAAGTTTCCTCTATTCCCTTGATTGAAACTATTTTATTTTTATATTGTGGACCACCCCCTTCTACTGCAACATTATCCTCCTGAATCCTGTACATATCTGATGTGCATTCCTACATCAAGTCAAATACACAACAATCATTCTCTTCCTATCCCACAGACTTACAAAAATTGCAAAACAAGTTCCTTGGTGTACTCTAATACTTCTGTAGTAATGGACACTCAGTGGGACGATTACCCCATTTCTTACATATTTCACAATACCCTCCTCCTGGTAATGGATTCGACGTTCCAATTTCCAAGTACTACGCGAGTGTTGGACATTCGTCCTTGTGATGGCCTTCAGTTCTGCACTTGGTACACCAAATTTGTTCTCGTTTCTCCTTCCCTTTTGTAAGTTCGGCCCAATGAATCGTCAACACAACCAACTTCATCTGAATTTGTGCCATTCCTCCACTATCTCGTACCGGAGATGACTCTAATTGCATTACAATTTCCAGTGCCTCGGACTACGACGCAACCTTCTGTTGAATCAATGGCCTACAAATGTGTGGTAGAAGCCTTGCAATAAACCATTCTTGATGTTTTTGATTTGGGATCTGGAATGTCAGTATACCCATCACATCCTTAAATATCTAATGAAAATCCCATACTGAATATGTTTGTACCTATTTTATCTCCTTCAGTTATGTGATGTAATGTGACTCTGACTTTGGCTTCTTGAATTCTTTTAGCAGTGCTTGCCTTATCTCGGCCAAATTCCTTTGCATGTTCTGTAGACATGATACTCTACAACTTCATATACCATAATAGTGCATGACCTCTAAATGTTGTCGCTAATTGGGAAATCTTCACAACATTATCTTGTACGTTTTTAGCAGCCCTAATTGTTTCACAGACAAAGATATGTTGTTCTATATCCGCTGACCCCACTCCTTGGAACTGAGGAAGTATAGAAGTATTATCTACCCCTACCATGTTGCTTTGTGTAGTCCCTCCTCTTGGTGATGCTGGTTGACTCTGATTTTGACTTTGACTATGCACACTACTTCCACTATTCTGACTGCTAATACTCTGTCCTCCTTGGATAACTATGATGGATTTTGACAAGTCTTCAATTGTTATCTCTAATTGTGGTGATTCCCACAGGGTCATGGATTTGACATAGAAATCAGTCTGAGTAAGACTTAAAAACTCTTATATTACTAGACTGGACTGGACTGGAACTCCTCTTCTTCCCCTCCTATATATGGTATCTCCACGATTCAGACTATTGCGCATGGTTCTCTCCCCTTTTGTTCACTGTGAGACTCTCCTTTCCCAGCCCCAATATTTCACCTCTTGTACCTCCTTCCTTTGTGAAATACCCCAAACTCGTATTCTTCCTCTGGTATACCCTCTTCTTGCATCCTCAATCCCTTCTTTCCCTTTTCATTACTTCCTTCTTTCTCTCTTGCTCTCAGACTATCCTCTTATGATCCCATGTTTCCCCTATATGCGTGAACCCCTTTAGTCCTTAGATTCCATTATCATCATGTGCTTGTCACACAATATAATTTTTATTCACATACCTAATGATTTCAAGAACCTCCCGCGTGGACCTTTGAAAAATTCCCTTTCTACAAGACTATATAATTGAATGCAATCTACTACAAACTCTGTAATATATCCTCATAATATGCTATCCAACCGAAAATCCATTGCACAAGTAGTTGGGTTACTTACAAAATTCACTTGTCTTACCAATTCAGGATTCCAATTCCTCGGTGTTGTTGCCTTGAACCTTCTAGTTTTCTCCACTAATCTTTCTAGCCACTCAGTGATAATAATTGGAAATTCGCCAAAGAAAATTTCATGCATATCTATGTACACATACCTTTGCATCCATTTCTTGTTATTCATCCGAGGATTCATGTTCTCTTGTCATGAAAACTCTCGTTCCTTTATTTCCAACCACTATGTGATCTCCTTCTTAGTCGACCTCCAA
>JASDQU010684844.1:32726-50814 GCA_032191745.1 Picea mariana | reverse complement strand
GTGTTTATTTATAGTGTTTGGGTTGGGACTCCAATTACAGAGGCATAAATGATTAATATGCCGTATGTAGTAAACATGGATTTATTGGGAGATCAACCATGAATGTAGTTTATTTCGTGGGTATTAGTATTTTCAAGTTTTGAGATGGATAATATTTCATTTACATTATTAATATGGTTAAGTGGGTATTAGTATTTTCAAGTTAAGTTTTTAGATGGATAATATTTCATTTACATCATTAATATTGTTAAATATTTGGTTATTTCTATTTTCATGACATACTGTATATTTATCCACTTACATACTAATCTATTTTAAATTATGTAGTTTTTAATGTTAAAATTGGTAATATAAAATACACTCTCAATATGTAAAAACGTCTTAGTGAGAACTTATAAATGTCATATAAGGTATCTTCGAGGTAAATGAAACTTGTGGAACTATTGTGTAGATATTTTTGGATGACACAAAATAAACTAAATGTTTTTCACTTTATTTTTATCACGGTTAATTAATTATTGGTAGAATTAATATAATTAGTAAGATGTCTAGTATAAAGTCACATAGACAAAGGATAAAGTGGAGAATGTTAACTTATGATTTACTAGTGAGATCTAGATCTAGAGATTGTTAGAGACATGTACTTTATATTGATATCATTGGACAAATACATGAGATGGCTAAAGCATTTTTTGTAATAACCCACTAATTGATATCACAATTTTTCTTTGCTCCTATAACAAACTAAGTGTATTTCTAAGTGATGACTTTCCTCAAACACTTAGGTTGTAGGTTACTTTTCACCATAGAACTCCCTAATTTACTGGTGTTGTATTTCTAAATGGATTCTTGAAGTTTTATGGGTAGTTTACATATGGTTTAGGCATGCCAAATGTTCCTTTAAGTACAGTAAAGAGATATAACAACAAGCATATAAAGGACCACAACTCACAACTTATATTGCAGAGATAACACAATAGATAAATTTATCTATTGCATAGCACATTCATGACAATTGAAGAACGTTGGAAATTCCCACATACAAAATTGTAATAATAAATGGAGGAACCTGGTATAATGTTTTGTAGGTTGTCCTTGCAAATACTGGAGAAAAGATGATTGTTGGTGACCATAAATGTACAATAACTCTGAGTTGGAAATACCAAGCATGTAGGTGCACAAATCATCCCAACAAGAGAATGTATTGTAGTTCAGGAATTAGGGACATATCTATTTTGAACAACAACATGTGTTCTCCCCTCTTTGCAGCAATAACTCGCCCCTCAGCAAAAATAACAGCAACCACTGATGAAGATGTCCTCCTACCCAAGAAATCTCAACCCTAAGTCATCCCACTTGATCTCTGCTACAAGAAACTCATCCAGTCATAATAAAGCTTGGTCCTAGTGAGGAAAATCGACCCTACAACAAGGAACTTGACCTCTCTTCAACAATGAATGAAACCATGAAGCAGTTCGACCCCTTTTCTTGGAAACTCGTCCTCCACAAATGCATTCGACCCAATACACCAACAAACTTAGCCACAAATAATAATACTCAACCACTAAATGAGAAACTCAACCACACACAATAAAAATCAATCACCCAAAGATAAACTCTGCTGCAAATGAAGCATTGCAGAAATATATGAGTGATATTCTCTCTATGACCAACGAGGGTGGATGGTCTCACCACCAAAACCAATCTTTTTCTCTAGGGTTTTTCGTCCCAAGAGCCAAAGCCATAAGAACTCTCTCAATTTTGTTTTTAGAAAAATAACAATGCAAAATGAGAGAGGGTGCCCTCATTCTCCTTTTGTTTCCTCGTTGACCCTTTTCAGACACTTTTACCCTTTTAATAAAGTAAAGTGACTTTATAAACTCAAGTCATTTAAAACACGTTTTTAATTAATTACTCAATGTTACTTTAGAAATATAACATTTTCTAACCAAGTGACATCAATTAATCACCTTGAGCCCCTTTTCTTTGTTGTCTATAACCAACGAGAATTATCTAGGCTACTACACCATCCATCCAGAATGATCACTTGGAAAGGGACAACATAGCCCTCCCTTCCCGAGATTGCTTTCCTTCAAGCAACCACAAACTAGGATGCTGTAAAATTTTCTCACTCTCCCACATGGCATCCCCTACTGACCAATCCCTCCACCTAACACAGTATTCCATGATTACTCTGCTCCTAAATTTCCTTCCCGAGACATCCAAAACTTCATTGGGAGTCAGTATCATCTGTCCTCTCTCATCTAGTGGTGGTAACTTAATGGAAGTGGTAACATGTGGTCCCCACCCCTTCTTGAGCCATGACACATGGAAAACATTGTGAATCTGGCTAACCTCTAGCAACTCTAGCTCATAAGCTAACTCTCGAAATATTTGGTTCACCCCGTAGGGACCATAGAGGCATGGATTCATCCTCTCAGTGCCACCTCTCCTCAATGTAAACGATCTATGTAGATGCACCCTTAAGAAAACCACATCTCCAATATCAAAATTGTGCTCTACCTTGTGCCTGTATGCATACCTCCTGTGTTGATCCTGAGTGGTCTACAAACTACCATGAGTGGTTTCGTAGAAATTCTCATCTAAATGTAACCACTCTATCCATGACCTCACATAGTCATGTAGATACCTCTCATCCCATTGGTTCACCATCTCTTCTTAACCATTCGTCTAAGGGTAAAAACTAATACTGGGATTCAAACCTGTGCTCACAAATCTTAGCAGCTACTGCCAGCATGTACTACGAAACGCATTGTAGTGATCACTCAAAATGACTCTGGTCTGTTCATGGACTTTAAACATCTCCCCATGAGATAGCTCTGTCACCCGTGCTACCCCATACTCTGAAAAATGATCGATAAGTGCATGAACTCTGATAACTAGTCAATCATTGCACACATAATATTTTCTCTATGCACCCTCAGTAAACATGTGATGAAATCTATCAACATTCTCTCCCACTTTCGATCATAAATGGGAAAAGAATTCATCAACCCTACTCGATGAGTGTGCCCCGACCTCCTCTTTTGAAAAGTCATACGATCCCCCATATGTCCCAACACATCGTCCATAAAGTCCCTCCATGTGAACCTCTCTTAGAATTTACTGTAAATGGTAAAGTCACAAGGGTCCTAATCTAGAATTTATGATGTGAAGCACCCTCTACTCATAGAACTAATCTGTAAGGTGCTAATACAAGAATCCACCTGGACAAGAAATCGTGAGTTATGTAAACTCGGCAAACTCCTCAGAGGACCACTCCTCCAAGAAATCAATCCTAAGCATCCCAATATTAAACTCTAGAAAACAAAAAATGGTCGTCTCATTTGTATCGACTATTCAGTTGTCAAACATTACAGTTTCAGGGTATCAAGCAAATCTTTACAAAGAACCATCATACCGATGTTGCACCCCTCTGATCGTAAGTTTTTGGTCACCATTCTCAGACTGCACTCTCCTCTCTTAGACCCCCAAGCTAAAATCCCTGAAAGGACTGAACTCATATGATCGGTATCATGAGGGGGAATATACCTCACCATATAGAACAAATCTCAACAATTCCTCTCACAACATACCCATAATGACACAAACCAATCCCTGACACGACCTTGTCGATCATCCTCATCATCTGAAGTCGTCTACCACTCAAATGAATACCAAGATACCACCACCAAATTGGAATTCCACCACTCCAAATTCTTGTTGAAATCCCTGTGAACCAATCCAATAGAGTTTGGATCTCCTCGTGTGCACTCTACATACTGATCACATGGTCAAAATGAAAGATCTTCGTCAAGGACACAACGCCCCTTGTCTCTTCCAACCGGCTATAGTGATCCTATATGACTTGTTGTATACCATGAGGGCATCAAATAAAAACAATATATTCTTCTGCCACTTCCTACAAAATTGGAAATTGACTAGTGTGTTGGTCAACCCCAAGGGCATGACCAAGAACTCATAATGAAGTCGGGAAGTAGACCCGTGAGTATCCTTATCCATGTCCCTCATCTGATGATATCCTAGATGAATATCAATCATCAAGGGATATATTACTCCCTAAATATCACCCATCCACTCACCGATCGTGGGTAACCTCAACTCAATGGTATGTTTGAGGACTCTATCAAGAGGTCTCCCTGGAGGAAATGCTCCAAAACTCCATTGTACACTATTGTGTGCCAATGAATACCCCTACATACTACTTCCTATCACTGAATCATCTTGTACCATCTTGTATCCTATAGGCGCTAATGTATCCATTACTCTACTGATGTATCCTGACCCTGTATCCCAGGGCGTGCCCATGTTTTCCATATATCAGTGCACCCAACCCATGGATGCATATACTACCTTGCGGGCTGGTCCACAAGGAACCTGCTCACCTATCTCCTATGTAGCTAAGCCTTGATACTTTAATGGGCTCCCCAAAAGAAACAACTCATGATCCCCACAATAAAAAATATGAGCATAGTCAAAATCATCTATGCCTTACCTCTCCTTAGGAACTTGCAACTATGAATGCTTCTCGTGCAAAATCATCACAAGAGTCTCCTCCCTCGAATCATGGGGGGCACTCACACCCTCATGTGTCACGATGCTAAATATGATGGACTCTCTGTTGTAAGTGATGAAGAGTGTGCCAAGCTCAACTGGTAACAAAGATCCTCAACCTCCCTTTCCTTGTCTTCAACAAAATTGAGAGCAAGGTCTCTATCCATGAATCGTTGCATGTAATCTAATTTTATGTGCTCTAGTGCTTCTTTGATTATGTGCAATTGAGCACTAGTGACTCCACCTACAACTTCTTTTTGTCTCTCCTCCATTTGGGTTTTCCACATAAGACCTTCAATGAACCTATGAGCACCATATTCCCTTGTCAACACTTGTACAATTTTCTCCTCTGTGACCAATAATTGATCCTCCAAGTCTTGTACTGCTAAAGGCTTTTCTTTATATTCATCATAGTGGCATGGGTTGTCACACCATTGGTTTTTTTTTGTTGTCCATTGTAAAAACCCTACCCTCATCAAACCCAATTTGCTCACTGGATGATACAATTCAATCTACAAAAGGTGGGGTAACGTCATGATCAAGCATCACTTCATCAAGGAAACTTTTCTCTCCATAAGGCCTATCAAAGATTATCTTTAAGTTAACATCAAAGAGACTTGTTTCCCTCATACGATCAACAACATTTGCTTCTTCTTCATCCCAAATAACAATGCCATTAATTGGTTCTTCTTCATCCCAAATCACAATGTCATCAATTGGCTCCTCATCCCAAACCATGTTGTGACTATGTTGGAATAAAACAAGTAATCCATTCTCTCAATACTTGTTTTATTGGAAAAAAAAGTAATCCATTCTCTCAATACCTTGTAAAACAATCCTCTATTATTTGCTCAATATATTTAATTATGAGTATATGGTATGAATTATGAGGACATGGTATGATTTGAAGCATATTTTTGTAATTTATGTTGGATGTAAAAGCTAGAAGAAATAGTTGAACCCTTCACTAAACAAATCTCACGAACATAATATATGTTCAGAAATTGGATTGAGTAAAAAAAGAGTCATTATTGTTAAAGAAAGTACTATTTAATATTCATTTTGAATCTATGTCATTTGGTAATTGTTTTTTTATGCTTCATGTATACTCTGAAATTGAATTGAATAAAAAAAAATCATTATTATTAAAGTAGGTATTATTTAACATTTATTTGAAATCTAGGTTATTATTTTACATAGTCCTTAAACACACAATGGTTTTGAATGCCATTAGATTGTAGCAAGTGTATGTTTTTTGTCAAGCCCTAAATTGTGGCACATTATTCTTTAATTGGGGCATATTACATTACTATTTTTATTTTAGTTATGTTGGCTTGGGTCCATTAGTTGTAATTTCACCTCCTAGTCTCCTATATACCAATGAGACATTTTCATTTGGAATCATGTTGTATTTGTGAATTCATCTAATGTATAAGGAGGTTTCCCCCTTGAAGAGGCTTATTATCTAAATTTCTCTCATTTTCAAGGCGTGCAATACTTATTCTGAGGTTTTTATGCTATTTTGATATTTGGTTCTTAATATTTGATATTAGAGTTGGACAATCCTCAAGACCGACTTCTTCAAAACAAGACTTCTTGGAATATTCGCTACAACTTTTTTTCTGGAAGGTTTAGGGATCTGTAATTTATATTCTGTAAAGAGGACATATATATCTAACTTGGGTTCAAATTTCATAATTTTTTTCGATATATTTTTGGAGATATATTTTGTTCAAGATAGGGTTTTTGAATAGTCTTAAAACTAGTATGAAACGGGTCTTCTTGGAATTTCCGCTCCAACTTTTTTTTGGCTTGGTTTCAGGTTATGAAATTTTTACAATACTAAGGAGGAATAGTTAAGTATCTTGTGTAAAAATTTCATCCTTGATTCATTGTAATCGGAAAGTTATTCTTTGAGGTAATTTGGATTTCTGGTTGATCCAGATTTCAGTCTAAAATAGGTGTTCTTGGGAAAACTGTTATATCTGAAGCTACAGACCTCCAAATTGAGTGAGACATATTCCATTGGTTAGGGTACATGCCAAAGTTTTAGTGGTAAGAAATTTAATTTTTGCAATGAAGACAGTGACACGCGGCAGGTCATACAAGTTTTCTCTCCTGAAAGGGAAAACATGAGCACATCTTGGGAAGGGTATCATAAAATTCTCTTGGAGAATCCAATATTGGTATAACATGTGGGGTTGGAATGAAGACACATCAGTATACCTCATGCCAAAAGTTTAGACTCAAAAGGGCTGAAATTTTAGAGCTATGGCAGAAGAGAGGCCAGTTAGCAAAATAATCTCCAAATCAGGGTTTTAAAACGTCCGCTTCTTTTTTGTTGGAAATTTGCATAGTTTCTTACTAGAAGATCCAATTGGAGTGATTCCAAAAGTGGAATAAAGTGGGATAAAATGAGTATCACATACATTTGGGAGAATATTAGGGATTTTTAGGTACAGACGTATTCCTGGGTCTCTAAATGTAGGAGATGTCATTACTTGTCAATGCTTCAACCTGAGGACAGTGTGGTTCTTCCACGTACCTAGAGTATATCAGAAGGACCCTTTCCAACGGTTATGCATTAGACATAACTACTACATATTTGAGCTCCCACATACTTGGCGTATATTGGGAGACCCCCTATAATCCTGAGACCAATCGAGTAAACTATTTGTCCATCTTGTTGCTATAGTACACTGAGAAAAACACTCAGAGAGATCACTCTCTAGTACATGGGTAGTCAGATAGTATGACTAAGGGAATGGTCAATCCTCCTTAGTTAGTGCCCTGAGATATTGGTCTGAGTACTATTGTTGGACACAGCACATATATCAGATAGATATAGCACCTGACACTCCCTTGTCTGTGAGGATCTCTTCCTAATCCAATTAGGAATTCCTACCTTGTAGTGATACCTGGCCAACATGCCACCAAGAAAGGGAACTTCTATACAAGATAATCCCTTAGATAGTCCTACCTGGAATCTTGATGAACGTGAAAAAATGCACAAGGACATAAGTGATTTACAAAATAAGGCAATAACACAAGATGAACTAAAAATTTTGATGGATTCAACTAAAGGTAAGACGCTAGTGATGATGGATACTAAGATGGATGGCTTAAAAGGGGAGATCATGGAAGGGTTGAAAATTTTTCTAATACAGAGGCCACTTGAAAGTGCCAATGTATCCCATGAAATTCATGATGGGGACACAAGGAAGATTAATCAAAACTAGAGAAACTCTAGCTTTCGGTTGAAGACCAACCACTTTCCTAAGATCGATATGAGGAAGTTTGATGACAAGGATCCAATCGCATGGATACTCTAGATGGAGCAGTTCTTTGATCTACATGATGGGCCAAACACACAAAAGGTATGAATTGCATCCTTATATTTATATCATAATCAGTTTGTGTGGTATCGATGGCTTTGTTCTCGCAAATCACTTTTCACTTGGAAAAATTTCACGGAAGAAATGATAACATACAATGAGGATACAAGGAGAAATACCTTCTTAAGCCAATTGATAAATCTCAAGCAAAAGGGTTGAGTTGTGGAGAACATTGAGAACTTCCAAAGATTGAATACAAAGGTAATGGATATTCCATATGAGCACCTAATTGATGTCTTCATAGGAACTTTAAAGGATAGCATTCAACATGAGGTTCACCTTTGGGAATCCAAATCTTTGGAGATTGCATTTAGGGTGGTGAGGAATGTTGAAAGTAAAAATATGCTATGGCTACTAGAAGTACCACTCCTAACATATATCGAGAGAATAATGTTCCTTCTTCTAAACCACCTGAACCCTCAAGGTTGACAACTCAAAAATTGGAGGAAAGAAAAGAAAAAGGATTATGCTTTAATTGTGACAGCAAGTACAGTAAGGGACATAATTGTGATGAGAATAAATCATTCTACATAGATTGTGAAGAGGAAGAAGAAAAATAACAAGAACCATCTCAAGATGAAGACGTAGAAGTGATTTCTTATGAAGAGATGACTCCCACCATATCATTTCATGCATTGGATGGAATTAGCACTCCTTAATTCCTCAATATCAAAGGATATATCAAAAATAAAAATGCAATAGTTCTAATTGATTCTAGTATTACTCATAACTTCATTCACTGTAAATTATCCAAAGCTCTCAATTGCTTTATATATCCATCGCCAGATTTTTAGTTAATGATTACAAATGGAGGAACAATCAATTGCTCCGGAAAATTCCATAAGATCAATCTTACTATGTGGGAATATGTAATGAATAGTCCAATGATTTATATACCCATAGGTGTTGTTGATGTCATACTAGGGGTCCAATGGTTACAATCATTGGGAACAATGGATTTTAATTTTCAAGAATTTTTCGTGAAATTTTCACTGGAAGGAAAGAAATTTGAGTTAAGGGGTATCACAGGGAAACCCAGTAAGGTGTTAAGATCTAATGGAAAGAAAACAATATTGAAAAGTGGCATCAGGGTGTAATTGTACAAATATGCTCACTAGATGTTCAAACATCTAAGCCATATATTACCCTAGATATCCAAGGGATCATTGATAGGCATTCCAAAGTTATTGAATATATTCCTAGACATCTTCCACCCACTCACAATCATGATCATGCTATTCACTTAATTCCTAGGAGTGTTCCTCCCAACATTAGGTCTTATAGATACCCTTATGCCCAGAGGAATGAAATTGAGCATATGGTTGAAGAAATGTTAGAGGCTGGCATTATTATACCTATCCAAAGTTCTTACTCTGCACCGGTCGTAATGGTACTCAAGAAAAAGGGCTCATGGAGTATGTGTCCAAATTATAGAGAGATCAACAAGATCACCATTAAACATAAGTTTTCGATTATCTTCATTGATGAATTGTTAGATGAACTACATGGCACAATTTACTTCACAACATTGGATCTCCATTCAGGGTATCATCGTATTAGCATGAAGGAAGAATATATCGCAAAAATATCATTACGAACTCATGACAGACATTATGAATTTTTGGTCATGAATTTTGGCCTTACGAATGCACCTTCCACATTCCAAGGGTTCATGAATTCCACTTTCAATCCCTTCCTTCGAAAAATTGTGTTAGTATTTTTTGATGATATACTAATCTATAGAAAATCTTGGGAATATCATGTTCAACATGTTGACAGGGTGCTATATCTACTAAAGGAGCACTAACTATATGACATATTGTCCACATGTTTATTTGGGGTGTAGGAGGTAGAGTATTTGGGTAATATTGTATCTCATGAAAGTGTCAAAGTAGACCCTAACAATATTAAATCCATGATGGACTCGTCGATTCCCAAAACATTGAAGCATCTTAGAGTTTTTTTGGGTTTAAAGGGTTACTACCACAAGTTTGTTCATAACTGTGAAAGAATAGCAGAACCTTTAACTACATTAACTAAGAAGGATGCATTTTCATGAACTGCAGAGGCAACTCAAGCTTTTGAACAACTTAAAGAGGCAATGTGCAAAGATCTTGTATTGACCACACCATACTTCACAAAAACCTTTATTGTGGACTGTGATGCCTTGGGAAATGGCATTTGTGTTGTTCTAATAAAAGAAGGAAGGCCCCTTGATTTTGAAAGTCCGCCACTCAAGGGAAAGGACTTACACAAAACCATTTATGATAAGGAGATGACGGAAATACTACATGCATTGAAGCAATGGCACTCTTACCTAATAGTTAAGCACCTCAAGGTCAAAAATGATCATGACAATATTAAATACTTCTTGTAAAAAAGACTATCTTCAAAATAGCAACACAAATTGATCCTGATTATTTTCGGCATGAAATGAGAGCGGAGATATAATAAAGAAATGCACAGAGATATTGCGTATATCCATTAATATAACATAAATATATCAGAGATGCAACCATAAACACATAGATAAAGTAATACACGATTTCTATTAATGAAATTAATGTACAGAGACTGTAAAAATACAGAGTGAAAGACTCGGTAGAATGGTGGCAGCTTATCTCTAAGAAGAGATGTGACGGCTACTCACATTCACAAGAAGATGGTTACAATGAGGCTATGGAGGCCTTTTTACAATAACCGGGAATGCCAAAAGTCCGGGACATCCAAAAACTAACCCTAGGAGATGAAGCGCCAAAAGTCATGTGGGCCCCGTTTGGGTAAGTTGGTGCATCAACTTCCCGGGGTCGTAACTTTTGCATACGATCTCTGTTTTAGGCGTGTGATAGCTCGTTGGAAAGGTATCATCGAGGAGATTCATTTTGGGGGATCAATCATGCCTTCGGCTATCATTGAGAACCTCGATCTAGAAAAATCTTCATTTAGGCCCTCAAAATGGCCCCGGAAGTGAAAACCTGCTAAAAATATTAAATTGCCAAAATGGCCAGAAAACTGTTTTGATCCATTTGGAAAAGGTGGGTGGCCCCCGATATCCACCTAGATCACAAATGGGTGACCAAGATGTTGGGTTATGACTTTGAACTCATCTATAAAAAAGGGAAGAAAAATGTTGTGGCAGTTGCACTCTCAAGAAAGGATGAAGATGTTGAGGCAATTCTTTGTGCATATCTATCATCCAACTTGATTGGATAACATAAGTAAGGAATGAATGGAAGAATGATGAAGAAGTGTGGACTCTCATTCAAAGTTTGCAATAGGATTCTAGTGCATCCGACACATTTACTTGGAAAAATGATTCACTATGGTACAAAGATTTCTTATATCTATGTAAGAACTCCCAACTAAAACAAAAAGTAATTTTGGAATTGCACACCTCTCCTGTAGGAGGGCACTCAAGATTTTTGAAAACCTATCACAGGGTTAAGAGGGAATTATTTTGGGATGGCCTTAAAATTGACGCTCAAAGGTTTGTGGCAGAATGTTTGGTTTGCCAACAAAATAAGGTGGAAACAATTAAGACCCCAGGTATTTTACAACCATTAGTCATTCCAATTCAGCGTTGGGAGGAGTTTTCTATGGATTTCATCACAGGGTTACCGAAGCCTGAAGGAAGAGTTTCATCATGGTGATTGTTGATAGAATTACCAAGTACACACACTTTTGTGCACTCTCTCATCCTTTCAAATCCAGTACAGTTGCTACTGCATCCAAGGAGACAATTCAAAATCTACATGGGAGCCTAAAGATTATCATAAGTGGTAGATATCCCATTTTCACTCAACTTTTTGGACATAGTTATTTTCTTGTTTGGGTACTTAATTGGCTCATACCTCATCTTATCATCCTCAATCTGATGGACAAACTGAGATAGTGAACAAATGTATGGAAGGATACCTTCGTTGCTTTCTCTATGATAAACAAACACAATGGTTCAAGTGGTTACCCTTGGAAGAATGGTGGTATAACACTTCCTTTCATACTGCAACAAAAATGACACCATTTATGGCTCTTTATGGATATCACCCATCATCCATCACTTATTCTCTAAAAGAAAAATCTAAGATTCAAGCAGTGGAACATCACATCGAGCATGAACAAAAAGTTGTCCAACTCTTAAAGGGCAACCTGACCATGACACAAAATCGCATGAAACAACAAGCATATCAACATCGTAGTGAAAGAAGTTTTGAAGTAGGGGATTGGGTATTCTTAAGACTACAACCATCCAAACATATGTCCCTCAAGCAAGCTAAGAGGGATAATAAATTATCACTGAAGTAATATGGCCCTTATAAGGTGTTGCAAAATATTGGTACCATGGCATACAAATTGGAGCTTCATGCATCTTCGCGAGTACACCCAGTTTTACATGTTTCATGCTTAAAGAAGGTTATAGCTGACAAGATCCCAGTTCAATCTTAAGCTTAAGCTTTCTCTTTTCTCCCTTCGACTTTGACCGAGAGAAATCCCTCTGACCATATCCTCTTTCTTTAGGTATGCCTCTGATCACCATCGCCTCAGATGTAGAGGTTTCTGAATTGGATTTCTTCCTTGTTTCCTCAGACAGTCAAGCTCCAACAATATCATCAAACTCAATAGTTTCTTTTGAACTGAAACTAATAGAGCTAACAAAATGATCCCATGACGTGGGAAAAGAACACAATAATGTAATTGCCTTATCTTCAGATTCGAATTTCACTCCCATGCTAGTCAACTGGACTAAAAGAGTATTAAAAGTATTTAAATGATCAACTATTTTCGTACCTTCATGCACAAACTGTACAATTGTATTTTCAGGAAGATCCTGCTCGTCAAGGATTATATCATGTACAGGCTTTCCAGCTTTGACCACAAACTGACTGTTGTCTTCTCTGTAACAATGTTGAACAGTACATCGTCAGCCAAACACAGGCGTATGGCACTTAGTGGTCTCACATCCATCTCATCCCAGTCATCATCTGTTAAAGTCACGAGTTGCTTTTCATTTCCCAAAAGAGCCTTCACCACGCCTTGTTGCATGAGCAAATCATGCATCTTAACCTTCCAGATCTCAAAATTGTTCTTGCCATTGAACTTCTCAATTTCGAAATTAGCACTATGCATTCTTTTCATTAGAGAAAACATAAAAAACATCATTGCATATAAACTTACTCTTGTCTCTTGTCATGTGCTTGGATAAACCACTGTAAATATACCATTGATTTTCTTTATTTTTGGCATATATAGTGAGTCCACAATTATTTTTGTTTTTATTTTTCTTCCTCCAAACCTTGGTAAAATCTTCTTCTCTATCTTGCTTATAGACAGGTAGCATCTTGCTATTGCATTCACTTTCCTCGTGTCCAAAATTATTGTATATGTGGCATTCAAGGTCATCTAGTAGTGGGTAGAAGAAATTTTGATACATATACATTCGAGGTTTATTGAATCTCATTTCTACATTTATGTTATGTCTAAAAGTACTGCAACTCACAACCTTATGTCCAAATTTGCCACAAGAGAAAAAATATCCATAGAAAAAAATTGGATGCCTTGGAATGAAAAACTTACTTATAGGAATAATTATTTGTGTGTGAGATTTATAAAATTTAGCCACGTGTTTCTTCCTTCCTTCATATTTGTTTGAATAGTTGGGCCGATCCAATTCTGACTGCTTCTTCTTGTCATCTTTTGATTTGTTAGGTTGACTGTCGTTTCCCTTGAGAACATTTTCATAAATTGTAGGCTTCTCACTAGTAGACATGTTGGTGCCTGATTCACCTTTGATAATTTTCATTCTTTCCTTATATCCTAATCCTAGCTTGTCATTTGGTGATCTCTGATTGTTGAGAATGCTATCTAAAGTTTCAGCTCCTTTTATGAATTTCGTTTGAGTCTTGGACTTATCTAGATTTTTTCTTGAGGACACTATTTCTACTTCTAGTTTGCCACATATGCTCTCCTTTTCTTTTATCTAATTCATAAATATATCTTCCCTTCTTTTGGCCTCTTCTAACTTAATTTTTAACATGAATATATAGTTGTTGATCTGATTGTATTTTTCTTTATAAAACTATAACAATTATTTTCTTAGTATATTCTTTTTCTCGAGTCAGGAGATTTCCTCCAAATCACTAATGAGTTATCCTTCCATGTCTACTACAGCTTCACACTCTTATGTGTATGGTTTTTCTTGATCATATTTGTGTTACTCTAATGCCATCAGAATTTTTTCATCTTGAATTGTATCTGACACATATTATTCTTCTTCAATGTCTGAAGAGTTGTTGCTATCCTCTTTTGAATAAAAAATGTTCCTTTTAAAATACTTTTTGTTTTTAATCTCCCTAGGTTTATCCTTTCCTTTTCTTTCTTTTTCATTGGTGTTGTTTTCTTTGAAGGGCCATTTAGATGCAAAATGACCAACTTTACCACAATTAAAGAATTGGAATGGTAACATGTACCTTTATATTTTTCGGATCCCCTCTTTAGTTTCCTTACAAAGTTAGGTTTCTCTTCATCTGAGAAGTGTTCTGTTGAATCATGATTTTGAGATGTTGATGAATTGACTGATGGCTTGAAGACTGCATGTTTTAGATTTGGTTTCTCTTTCCTAGTCCTCATCTCATAAGCAGTTAGATTTACATGCAACCTTTCCATAGTTAGTTTATCTAGTTCATGAATTTCTTCTGTAGCATAAACCTTTGCATCAAGTCTTGAGGGAAGAGATCTCATTACCTTATAAACTATTATAGCTTCCTCAATATTCTCACCTAGCCCTTTACTATTGTTTACAGTCTCATATACTATGATAAAGAAACGTGCAACATTTTCATCTTCACTCGTTCTTAGGTTTTCAAATTGCATTATGTAAAATTGAAGTTTGACCAAATTTACTTTCTCGTCTCCTTCATAACTTTTTAACATTTTGTCCCATATTTTCTTTGCGGATTCCAACTGCTTTAATTTGAAAAATTGTGTTTCAGCAAGTCCTGCTTGGATGGAATTCATATCACTTGTATTACTGTAGAAATTTTTCTTACCAACTTCATGAGTTGGAAGATTAGTTGGGATTTTATAACCATCTACCACAATCTGTCAGATTTCTATACCAAGAGAAATCAAGTAGGTCTTCATTTTGATTTTCCAAAATGAAAAATTTGTTCCATTGAATATAGGAGGTATGGTTAAAGAATAGAAATAATCTTGACTTGACATACTTTCTGTGTGATCTTCCTTCCAAGTGTTAGACTGTTATTTAATGCACCTGTGCTTTGATATTGATTGTTATAACTTACAACAATACTAAGAGGGGGCTGAATCAATATTGCATCATATTTCTTAATTTTCTTTCCTTTGCAACAAATTAAAGTTGCTTAGAAGTGATTACTTAATTAACAGTACATGTAGAACACAAAAAACACATTACACTAGAAATTTTACGTGGAAACCCAATGTGGGAGAAAACCACAAATCATCTTTCTTTATGTTCTTCTGCAAGCACCAACTTACAATTTACAATTATTCATCTTGAAAGGAACCCACTTGTCGCAAATGAGGACACCAATCCTCTTAGGCACCAACCTATCGCAAATGAGGAAACTGATCCTCTCTGGTACAAACCTGTCACAAATAATGAGGACACCAATCCTCTCAGAAACCAACTTGTCATAGATAATGAGGACACCAATTCTCTCAGGCACCAACCTGTCACAAATGAGGACACCAATCATCGCATGCACCAACCTATCACAAATAATGAGGACACTAATCCTCTCACGCACCAACCTATCATAGATAATGAGGACACCAATCCTCTTTGAGATTCAACTCATTGTAGCACCACCCTTCCACCCTAAAATTAGTTTAAGAAATATGCTTACAAAACCAAACTTTTCTCTATGAAAATTGATCTGATAAGTCTCTAGTTCAATTTCTTTAAACAATTAAAAATCCTTTTTCTTCTCTTTTCATCCGCACATTAATCAAACAGAACACATTCTAATTATAATGTTTTTGTCTGAGTTCCTCTTCATGTATGTGGACACATAACAATTACATTGTGGACATATTTTGACGAGATCAAACTCTTGTGAGTTACACTTCTCTCTAAATAAAGTATGTGGATGGATCATAGTTACATCATGGACACATTTTGACCAAAACACACTTCTTTGAGTTACACTTATGTATAAATAAAGTATGTGAATGCATGGTAGTTACATTGTGGAAAAATCTTGACCAGATCAAAATCTAGTTACAACTAGACATTCTTTGACTAAATCAAACAGGCCAAATATTCCTACAAATGAGCTCCATGTCATCTACAACAACAAAACTTAGTCTTATTAGATCATCTATTCATGAATGATACATCAACTCACATTCTAGTCTATAGAGCATCTATTGCGCAGATAGAATAAGAGCCGAAAGCTCAAGTCACAAGTCTTTATCCTATCGCACATGCCCTGGAGTGCCTGTTGGTTGTGGAGCCTGATTATCTTCTTGATTTATAGGTCTTTTACTTTCAGCCGTGTTTATACCCCATGAAGTATTTACACCCCAAAAGTATGTACACTCTTCCACACAGGGGAGTGCAGAGGGGGGGTACCCCCTCTGCAGGGTCCAGGGGGCCTATCCCCCAGGTTGGTGGGTCTGGGGGCAAGCGGGCCCCCAGCAGGGGTTCGGGGGAGAATCCCCTGAAGCAAAAATTGCCTTATAAAAGTATATTGTAATTTCATTTTAAATCTGGTCCGTTCATTATAAGGTCGCAGATCTAACGATAGAGATTATGTTAGGGTTTTTTTCCCTAGAAGGCAACCCTCTTTTATGAGGGAAATGTATTGCGGCTATGATTGATGGTGAATATTGTATTCTGAGAGAGGAGACTGTGAGAGAAAGAAGAGGAAGTTACAGCGGGTTTTGTTGTACATTGTATCCCTTCATTTGCTGGATAATAATAAAGGAAGGACCTGGCAATTTCTCTGGTGGATGTAGCCCACACTGGGTGAATCACGTAAATCTGTGTCTCTCTTGTATTGTGTGTCTTCTGTGTTTTGTTTCTGCATTTCTTTTATTTTATTGCTCCGCAGTCCTATTTTTCTAACAACTGGTATCAAAGCATAAGGTAACTCGCAGGAAAAGAGGGTTCCTGGTTCGAGTGGGAGCAATGTCAGAAGATAGAAAGTTTAGGGTCGAGAAATTTAACAACCAAAACTACCAGTTATGGAAGATGCAGATGGAAGACTATTTATATCAGAAGGATCTATTCCTACCATTGAGCGGAGTAGCAAAAAAGCCGGCGGCCATTAAGGATAAAGAATGGGAGATTCTTGACAAAAAGGCTCTAGGAATGATACGGCTGAGCCTGGCAGCGTCGGTGGCTTTCAATATTTCGAAAGAAAAGACAACGAAGGGTTTGATGGGCGCGTTGGCCAAATTGTATGAAAAACCCTCGGCATCGAATAAGGTATTTCTAATGAAGAGATTATTTAATATGAAGATTTCAGAAGGTGGGTCTGTTGCAGATCATTTAAATGAATTTAATACGGTTACTAGTCAACTAAGTTCTATAAAAATGGACTTTGATGATGAGGTTAGGGCTCTTCTAATCTTGCGCTCATTGCCAGAAAGCTGGAATGGCTTGGTCATGGCTGTAAGTAACTCTGTCTCTGGTTCAAATACTTTAAAATTTGATGATGTTGTTGGTGTTATCCTTAGTGAGGAAATGCGACGGAAAAGCACAGGTGAGACAATAGGAAATGCGTTGAACATGGAGAACAGGGGAAGACAAAATCATAGAGGAAAGGGCTCAGGAAACCGCGGAAATCCTAGGAAGGGAAAATTCAAATCTAGACTTGGAAAGAGAGAGTGCTGGAATTGTGGGAAGAAAGGACATCTGAAGAAAGACTGCAGAGCTCCAAAGAAATAGAGAGATGGACAACAGGAGAGAAATCAGGAAGAAAATGTAACAGGTGATGTGTTACAAGATGCTTTGATTCTTTCTGTAGATAATATTTCTGAGTCTTGGGTAGTAGATTCAGGAGCTTCATTTCATGCCACACCCCATAGGAAACATTTTCTAGATTATGTTCAAGGTGATTTTGGACAGGTTCATT
>JASDQU010684844.1:14088-26744 GCA_032191745.1 Picea mariana | reverse complement strand
CATCATATTTTCCGAGGTTCTCATCATTATTCTTTATGTAGCATTTACTCCCAAAGGCTCTGAAGTGTTTAATTGAGACAGGTCGTCCAAACCATAATTCATAAGGGGTCTTGTCACTTTGTGGTCCAAGGTGGGATTTGTTAAGCATATGGACTGTTGTGTGTATTTCTTCTACCTAGTAGGTTTGACCAATGTTCTTCTCATTCATCAATGACCTAGCCATTTCCTGCACTATTCTGTTTTGCCTCTCAACAACTCCATTTTGTTGTGGAGTTCTTGGGATTGTGTATTCTCTCTTGATCCCATGTTCATCGCAGAATTCTTTGAAGTCTCTTGACATAAAATCTCCTCCCCGATCTGATCTTACTGCCTTTAACCTCTTGCTTGTTTGAGTCTCAGTTAAAGCCTTAAATGTTTTAAATTTCTCAAATGCTTCAGCTTTTTCTTTGAGAAAGGAAACCCATGTAATTCTGGAGTAATCATCGATAATACACATGAAGTAGTTTTCTTTCCCTGTGCCTTCCTGTCTTGATAGTCCACATAAATCCATATGAACTAGTTGGAGTGGTTTCTCTATTGAAGTAAAGCTCTTGGACTTAAACTGTGTCCTATTTTGCTTCCCTACTTGACAGGGTTTACACATTGAATCTTGGGGATTTGATATTCTTGGAAGATCTTTTATTTCCTCGAGGTTTTTGAGTTTGATTAAGTGGTCAAAGTTTAGATGTCCAAGTCTCTTATGCCATAACCAACTTTCATCATGTTTTCTTAGATGATATTCTTCTCTATTTTCTTTCAGCAAATATACATTATTTTCTGTCCTTATGCCTTTGGCCACCACTTCTCCTGAGTTTATAGACTTTATCTTGCATTCCTTGGACGTGAACAAGACCTCGCATCCTCTGTCACACATTTGACTTACACTGACCAGATTATGTTTCATCCCATCCACAAGTAGAGCATGTTGGGCTTTTCCTTTTCCATTACTTAAGATCACCATCCCTTTGCCTTTTATTTTCCCTAGAGCATCATTTCCAAAGGTTACGCTTCCTAATTTGGTTTCACTTAGAGATAGAAGCTTGCCTTTGTCTCTCGTCATGTGTTTGGAGCATCCACTATCTATATACCAAGGGTTCGTTTTTCTTTAAGCAGACAATACTAATCCACACTTGTTACTTTCCTTCTTCTTCCAAAACTTGACATTTTCAACAGGGATTTCGAATTTGGTTCATAGTTCCTTAACCGACAGTCAATAGATTTATGTCCAAAGTTATGACAGGTGTAGCATTCAACCTCATTATTCAATAAGTCAAACTTATTGTTGCAGTGTTCCCTACTTGTTGACTGTTGATTATTTCTTGGCCTCCTTAGTTGTATGTGTCCAGACTTAATTTGGCAATTTGCAGTCCATGAAGAATTATTACTTGACTGTATCATTCCTTGTTGTGGGAAGTATTTATTCTTTTGAAATCTTAATTGCTCATGTCTAATTCTTAAGGAACAATTTACAGCTTTGTGACCAAAGTTAGAACAGTAGAAACAATAGCCATATAAAAATTCTTTGTACCTGGAAAATGGTTGTCTTCTTTGAGCAAATCGATTTCTTTCTTGCTGATGACATCTTTCAGCAGAGACAACATTATTTCTTCATTCTACAGATTCAATCCTGGCACCTTTTTCTTTACTCGTCTTGGGTGGCTGATTGTCTTCCTTTGTTTCTGTAGGTTTTTTATTGTCATTGGTTGTACTTTTGACAAACTTGATGGGTTCTTCAATTTCTGGCTTCCCACTGCTTGATCCCTCTTCATAACCCAAACCAATTTTCAGCTTTGGATTCCTTTGCTGATTCAGAATGGTGGCTAATCCTTCCGAGGCTTTGATACTTGACAAATTTTGACTATACAAGGCTTCAAATTTATCCATTTATTTCCTTGTTTTCACTACTTCTTGTTCTAATGATTCACATCTTTCCTTCTTTTCTGATAGTTTCTGTTTCAGAATATCTTCAATTTTCTTTGCCTCTTCCAATTCTACTTTTAGTAGGACAAGGTCTTCATCAGGATTTTTACTGTCTTTCTCAAACTTTATTAGCAATTGTCTTTGCCTTCTGCTCTTGATTCTTAGTCAGTCAATCTCTTCCAATGCACTGATCAGTTCTCCTTCCATGTCAACTACAGCTTCTTCATCATTCTCATCACTACCTGTGCTTTTATTATCATAATCCTCTTTGGCCATAAGCATGAAGTCATTTACCTTATCTTGACAGGAAGAGTCACTATCAGTGTCTTATGAGGAGTCATCATTGTTTATACATAAACTTTTCTTTTTATCAAATCTCATGGATTTGTGCTTCTCTTCACCTTCATAGTTCTGATCATGTTTCTTGTGTGGACATTTATTTGCAAAATGACCTATCCTACCATAGTTAAAGCATTTGAAAGGCAGTTTACCTTTGTATTTTCCTGATCCCTTCTTCAGTCTCTTCACAAATTTTTCTTCAATTTCATCGAGCTCTGAATCCTCATTCTTGTCTACTTTAAATGATGCTTCTCTGGAGGTGGGTTTATCTTTAACTATTCTCATTTCATATGCAGTCAATGTTCCTAGAATTTGATCAAACTGCAAGGTTTTTAGATCATTAAGTTCTTCTATAGTAGAGACCTTCTGGTTGAACCTATTTGGGAGAGATCTCAAGATTTTCTGAACTAAATAAGGTTCCCCAATTGTTTCACAAAGTGCCTTCATTACATTTACCATTTCTTCTACTCTCAGAAAGTATTTTCCAACAGTTTCATCTTCCTTCATCTTCATCTATTCAAACTGTATTCTATAGGTTTGAAGCTTTGCATACTTTACCTACTCATTACCCTCATAACTGCTAATGAGTTTGTCCCACATTTCTTTGGCAGTTTCTAGGTCCATAGCCTTTACGAATTCTGCTTCTGCAAGCCCACTCAAGATAGCATTCATAGCCTTAGCATTGAAGCTAAATTCTAGTTTGTCATCCTTATTAGCTAGCACAACTGGCTTTACATAACCAGTATCTACCACATCCCATACATCTGCACCTAAAGCCATTATGTAGGTTCTCATTCTAACTTTCTAGGAGGAAAAGTTTGTTCCATTGAACAGAGGGGCCTTATTGGTTGAATTTCCTTCATGGATTGACATGTTTAAGCTCTAGGATCTACCCTACCCTTAGATAAAAGGGGCCGGCTCTGATACCAATTGTTTTACAACTGAGAGGGGGGGGGGGTGAATCAGTTGTTACCATTCTTAAACAATTATGCTTATTTTAAAATCTTTACAAGGCACTCAATGATGATCACAATAATGCAGGGAAAGAAACAATGGCACATTCAGCATCAGTCACATATATGAGAAACACAGAGACAAATATTTCTCGAGGAAACCCATACAGGGTAAAAACCTCTTATTCTTTATATGATAAGTAATAGTTACATTCTTTAAATATCATACATATGAGCACCAACTCATAATGAGGCTACAACCTCTGTTTTGCAAGATGCAACTTGCTGAGATCACCAACTCTTTGTTTTCTCTAGCACCAACTAGAAGGAAGCACCAACTCCCTGGTTTCTCTAGCACCAACAAGAAGGAAGCACCAACTCCTTGAGTGTTTCCAGCACCAACTGGATGGAAGCACCAACTTCCAATCATACAGGCACCAACCTGTATAACAGAGAACAAGAGCTCTCCCTTGCACCACCCTACCACCCTGGTTTCTCTAGCTGCCACCAGATGGAAGCTACAACTCCATGTGTTCAAGCACCCACTTGAACCACTGCGGACAACAGTCCTCCCTAGAACCTCCCAACCACCCTGAAATGTAAATTCTTTGTTACTAAAACTTATTACAACGATATAGAGTTATTCAATGGCTTACCAGCCTTGTTGTTGTTCTGTTACATTGCTCTACCCTGTCTGCATCTGTGTCTTCTGCACACCCCTTGCACTTTCTGTTCTTCTACCTTTTATTCTCTCTGCGCCATATCCCTTCAATGCACCATTCCTCAACTGTGCATTTCTTCTCTTGCACTCTGCCTCCTTGCACACACCTTAATTCTCCTCCACAACGACAACGCTTCTCTCTTCTTTGTTCCACATACTTATAGTCTCTGTTGTCTTTGCGCATGCAATATTCGCAATGCCTTTGCATGCTCACTCCGCGCCAAATCCCTCCACAAATCAAGTGCTCTGTCTGATCATCATCGTTACTCTTCAACTTCTCTGGTGGTTCAACCCATGTGTCTATAATCACTAGGTGTTATGCCGAGATTCCTTTTTCTCTCTGGCAGTTGAGACTCTTCGTCTTCTCTGTTACAGTCGAGCTCACCCTCTCTGTTTCAGCTACAAGCTTCAACACTCATCCATCTGTCAATCCCTTCTAAGAATAGTCTTCCTTCATTGGACGAAGCTTGGAGACTCTTCATCTCCTCTGGTGATCACACAGAGGTCTCTTCGAATTCTCTGGCAGACGCCATCAATGGTTTCTGGCAGTTTCACTATGTCGTGCATCAGTAGCCCTCTGATCTCCTTTAGGTTTATCTGCGCCATTGGATGAACTTCATGGGATCCTGCATCTCGACTCTCGAAGTCGTGATCCCCGAAACAGAGCTTGGTTTCTCTAGCTCTTTCCTCCATCTCTCACTGATGTGACCAAGGGCTGTGACCACAGCTTTATACATAAGGCTCTTTTGCAATTTCTCATTTTGTGAGTTTCAACACTATGCTCCGTTGACCCCAAGTCAACAAAATTTCAATCGCTTGCCACATGTCCTATGAATCGATGGTCCAGATCTGATCTTGATAAATGACTGCGATTGAATCGCGATTTCGCATATTGTGATTTCAACATTCTTGTTGCATTGTTTTCTTTACCTCTCCATGTTGCGATTCGCGAAACTCTGATAGGAGTTAGATCAACGATCCAGATGTAATCTTGATTCAATGGCTGTGATTGAATCGCAATTTCGCATATCGTGATTTTGACACTCTTGTTGCATTGAGTTCTTGCCTCTCCAAGTCGCGATCCCCGAAACCCCGAAATGGTGTGGGATCAACGATCCTTATCAACACTTGATCTAACGGTTCAGATGTAGTCAGGATTTCACACATTGTGATTTTGACACTTTGGACATTGAGTGTTCTTGTCACTTCAAATTCCCGATCCATGAAACTCCGTAAAGAAGTAGGATCAATGGTCCATATCACATCTTTATCTGACGGTTGCAATTACATCGCAATTTTGCATATCGCGATATCGGTATTCTTGATGTTAATACTCTTTGACATCTCCAACACCCGATCCGTGAAATTTCGACATGGGCTGGAATCAACTGTCCAGGTTCAACCTTAATTTGACGGCTCAGATTAAATCGCGATTCCGCATATCATGATTTTGAGAGGTTAGGGAACATCATTCCTTTGACTCTCCAGTCAGCGAACTGATGATATATCCACTCGTGTCCTACCCGTAAATGGACGGTCCTCCATCTTTTAGAATTTTGTTAGCCCCGCTACTCCTTGTACTTTAAAGAATGTGCAGTTTCTCCTTGATCCAACAATGGTCGGGTTCTGCGCTTGGATCTAACGTCTGAGATCTGTCCTCCTCTTCAGTGCGCTCTTATTTTCTACATTCAAATCTGACGATCCTCGTTCTATCAGGAATTGGGAGGGGATCCAACGATCAGAAATTCTTCTTAGACCTTACGGGCCTACCTCTTCAGTGTGCTCTTATTCAGATCTGACGGCCATCGGGAATTCAAGAAGGGATCCAACGAACACGGTTGTTTGTCTTCCCTGATTATCACTGTGCTGCTGATCATCATTGTTGTAGTCAAGCCATCATCATTGTTGTACTTGCCATCAATGACAAGCATACACTGCCTGTAAACAATGCCAACATTGGTCTCCATCAATGTTAATAATCATCATCATCAATACTTTAATTTCACCTTGTTCATCATCATCATCGACAAGGACCTTGTTCACTTCTAATGTGAAATGTTTGACATGGATGAAGCCTTCAGACCTTCGGGGTGAGTTGCAATGGGAGAGAGTGTTGTCATAGGAAATCACTCCCCTGATCTCCATGAGATTGATGAGTCACTTGTGGTAGTTAAGATAGTTCTCTTTGTCCACGTCCATGAATACAAAATCAAACGACCTGTTCATCTCCCACAATAACACACACCCACTCAATTTATTAGTGTTAAATATTTCATCCACAAACCATCAAACTTTCCATATTACAAAAATTCTATTATCCTTCATATTACATACATTCTTAAGCATTTCATCTAGAAATGGCATAGCAGGGCCTTCTCTGAAGTCAATTTTGTGGCCAGCTCTAACTATCTCAATGATAGGTAATCCCATCTCATAATTCTCTCTCCTAGTGTCCATCGCGATTATCTGTCATGCCAACTTTCATCAATGAATTCTCGAGCATGCAAACATTAAGTTTTGTTGTTTGGAAATCTGCTCATTGAATGAATAGACTAAACTAAGTTACTAAGTAGACACTTTAACTCTTATTCTCTAAATTTAAAGAGTAATAAGTGGACAATTTAGATTTTTAAGTTTGAAATAATTTTGTCCAAAGTTATGTTTCACAATGGATTGATGAATATAAAATTTTGCTTTTAGAAATAATAGTGTATTTTAAAAAACTCTAAATCATCAAATTTTTAAAAAACCAACAAATAACTAAAACTTTGATCCAATAAATGAATATTTCCTCTTATTCAGTGAGTCCACTATGATTATGAAATAGGATATGAATTATCTTTCTGTCATCAGGTAAGGCAAGGGATGCGATGAGAAGTGAGTGACTGACAAACACCCCAATATTTATGGTGTTCTTGGTATTCATTAGCTTCGGCAGAAGGCTCAGAAATTGAGCTTCATCTGAAGGAATGGCCATAAAGATCTTGTCACACCATGACAAGCGATTTTCACGTATATCACCCATATGGAGGAATCCAAAGACAGAGAGAAGTAGGTGGGATTGACCAAGGAAGTTTAGTAGTCACTTCCTGAAGCTCCTCCAATGGTTCGGGCTCACGAGGGTACACGCTCGTTTCCAAACTATACTGCAATACTAGTTTTATTAGCCAATCCAATGTTACGAGTAGATGAATATACTCCATTATGAAAATTTTAACCTAATTAATTAATAACTCTCCTAGATTTATGTAAAAACCGCAAAAGTGAGTGGGGGTGTGTAACACCCTTGTTTCCCCCAACTTGTAATTAATCATTAATTAGGATTACCATGTTGTGGTGTGGGAACAATGTAAATCTATTATTGTTTGAATTTCCAATAACTGACTGTGGGGGTGAAGCCTTGAAAGTACTAGCCATGATATCATTAGAGGAAAGAATCTGAAAACTATAAGAGATCAGTTAATAAGAAAAGGACTGGTGGTTGAACCATCAACTACCCCATGAATGGAAGCATGGTCTAGCTACAGAAGGTTAGACCGAAGTACCATAGGGTCCTGCATACCCAGACTAACTCGAGTTTCCTTCTGACAGAAAGAACAAGATAGGAGGGATCTGTGTGCAAGGCACACCAGAGAATAAAAAGAAGAGTAGAGAATGCGAGGAACTCGCCAGCAGAGAATGAGCCAAAGGCCATGAGCTTGATGCTGAGGAAGAATATGATAAACCTCATCGAGGTCGTGACAGAGAGAGAAATATCTGAGAGTATGCAAAGAACGGGACCTAAGCAGAAGGCAACGATCTTGATGCTGAGGAAGCACCTGATAAACCTCACGGAAGATGTGAAAGAGAAAGGATCATTGAGAATTGGAATAAATTCCCTGGTGATATCATGGCTTGGAACGGGGGTGGCCATAGCGCTAAGAATGAATGCCTCTGATATTATCATTGGTTGGAAAGGAAAACACCCACAGTTAGTTAGTTGGCTACAACCTGTAATAGATAAGTATTCTCATATCCTGTGTATTTAAACTGTAATTGTGAATTAAAGTTGGATATCCTATGAATGTTGCAGGGATGTACATGTTTTCTCAATGGTTATGCTATATCCATTTAATTTTTCCTAATTGTGTATTTAAGAAAATAAGGAATTCTCTTGCTTGTACATGTAAATTCATAATCCCCATGGTGGCTCAAGTTAAAATAAATCAACTATGAATTTTTTGACAATGGGCAAGTGCACGCCGAAAATCCTATTCGTTCTGAAGGAAGGAGTATGTTAAGCTTAGGAAAGGTAGTGCATGTATGCATAGAGTCTCTGCGAGACGGACAGAGACTGAGAACCCCCTTAAGTTATAGAGTTGATAAATGAGCACAAGGGGTGCACGAAAGATTTTTCTAAGTGTTAAGTTCAGGAGAAATAGCGCAAAATACCTAAGTACTTAAGGATCTCACAAAGCTCATGAAGGATAGCGAGATTCAAGCCCCAAAAGGAGAGATCCTTTTGTTTGGAAGATGAATGGATGAGATTAATTCGAGAGGAGACAAAGTTCTTCACGATCATCGGATCTAGAGAATGAACACAGGTGTTAACCCTTAGAGCCCTTCGGACTTCACGGGTCCGACGAATTGAGCATATTCGTCGCACAAGAGGTG
Organism: Picea mariana; assembly: GCA_032191745.1. Classification (NCBI taxonomy): domain Eukaryota; kingdom Viridiplantae; phylum Streptophyta; class Pinopsida; order Pinales; family Pinaceae; genus Picea; species Picea mariana. The sequence goes on along the minus strand of JASDQU010684844.1, from coordinate 18,119 downwards.
ATTTCCCCGAAGTCCTGAAGTCTTGAACTTAATCGAGGCCATAGATCTGAGGATGCCCGAGAACTATCCCAACCATTGGATCTATGATATAGTGAGCGCGATGTTGACCACTTTGGGAGGAGAGAGGTTTGGTAATACCAAAACCCCCGAAGTCCCAAAGTCCCGACGTTAATGTGGACCATGGATCTAAGGATCCTTCGGAATCCCTCACAACCGTTCGATCATGGGGACACGTGTATCACATCGAGATCATGTGGGGGCCCATGTGTCAATTGACGACGTTGCCAGGTGTCCCTCTCGGAGTGGTACACACTAGGACCCAAGAGACCCTTGAACAGAATTTAGGAGCCGAAAATCTCTGGGGTCACATAAATACCCTCAGACCGTAGATTGAGGTTGTGGTCAGCTCGACTCTGACTGACTACAGGAGAAAAGAGGAGTTTGCATCGCAAAACTCCCAAAGAGACGAGAGCCAAAGCAGATATGAGCCGTCCAAGACAGAGGGAGAGGTTTCATTAGATCCTGCACTCTGGAGAGAAGTCACTTTGGGAGAATTGAAGTGTGAAGGCACAAGGATTTCCGAAGGCCAAAGTCTCGAAGTCATCCCAACTGTCTGTTGGAAAGGGATGCGTGGTAGAAGATCTGCAATTTCAGAGAAAAGTCACTCGGGGAGAAATGTGAGTGTGTTGAACAAGAACTCCCGAAGCTCAAAGAGTTAGAGTTCATCTGAGCCATTCATCAGCTAAGGACAGGTGTCAGCAAATCTTCCATTTCAGAAAATATCCACCTCGAAGGAAAGTGGGTTCGAACGAGTTGAGAACTCTCGAAGCCTGAACTATCAAAGTAAATCATGACCGTCGATCTTAGAGGGACACACGTTAACCATATGTCGTCTGAAGCTCCAAAGGTAAGGAATCATTTTATCTATCCGTCGTTGGAACACATCGAGATTGGAGATTTACTCGAGGGGAAAGTCACTCCGGAGGAATTGAAGAGTAAAGGCACTTGAACTCCCGAAGGCTGAAGCGTTGGAGTTCATAAAAACCTTCCATTGGAATAGGATGCGTGGCGTGAGATCTGTTACTTCGGAGGATTGGTACCCCAGAAGAAAGAACGCAGAGGAGCGTTGACTGCAAGTCACCCGAAGCGAGGCAAAGCACAGATATCAACTGTTGGTCAGGGAAAACTCGTGGCGCTCGATCTGTAACTCCAGGTATGGATCACTTCAGAGGAAAGAGGTGATTGAAGCGTTTGAAACTCCCGAACACCGAAGTCCCGAAGTAAATCGCAGTCGTTGGTTGTGAAAGAAGTGTGTGTTCGCGAGCTCGGAGTTCGACGGATTCAGAGTCAGGTGTGTCGAGAAGACCCGAAGCCCAAAGCTTCAAATCTCCCTTTGATTTGGAACCTAGGCGTAGCCCAAGGTCATATGAATGAAGGGGCCTAGCATGGAAAGCTAGCACCTACTGTTCAAATCCTTCAAAGGGGCCAGGAAGGAGCCCGAGGGTTTTGAACCAAGAATCATATAAGAAGTTGGTGCAATGTGAGAATCATATACATCCACCTTCTAATCCACAATTAATCATCATGGAACCTTCTCTAAGGAGTGAATAGAGGTTGAAAATAGGAAAGGGAAAATTGATGATTATTTTACTCCTTACCATTTGAAAATGAATAAATGATATTAAAACAAAAATGGAACTTGGAGTTTCCATTTCAAATTTAAATGAGGTAATAAGTGGATGCACTTTCTTGATAGTCCATTTTTTCTAGTAAGGAAAAGTTTCACTTTTTCATTCATTTTTTCAAAATTTACTTGATATGGATTGTTTAAAAAAAAATCAAAATCCCCAAGGAAAAAGTTAGTGGAACTATAACTTCTTCAATATTTAGGAAAGAATTTCTACAAAATTGAGTTGAATTTGTCCACCTATTAATTGTTGGGTTAATGTTACTATGTCATAGATTAGTTACGATAAATTTGATACAATCAATGATGAGTTTACCATTTATAGGCGGAAAATGCCTTCATCAACTTATTCTTTAGCCGCTTGGTAAGATTCACCAAGGTGAGTAAAAATATATCTTTGGAAATTGATTTTCCTCACAAAAGCACATGGATATAAAGAAAAAGTGTATCATGTGTACAAGTTTAAAGGGGGGAAATGTTACATTTGTTAAGATAACCTTGATACAATCAGTGATGGATTTATTATTTAAGGTTTATGGGCCCATAGTATTGGGTAACTCATGGCATTTTCCATAATGTTAGCATGTGATGAAGCATATTTAAAGACTTAAAGAAATCTATTGCAAAGACTCGGAAATAGTCTTACATTAATTTACTTCTTTCTAATTTCCTCCAACTTTTTCAAATGTTGTGAAACTAAACTTTGAAATTTCCATTTGGATTTTACTCCAAAACTTTGAAATTTCCATTTCGATTTTACTCCAATTTTAAAGTATTGCATTGATTAGAAAACAAGAAAAAACATTGGAAAACACAATTCTACTATAATATCAACTTAATGCAATTAATATAATGAAGCCACCCAACTTCCCTTTTTTCCTTATTAGATGATAAGTGGAAAACAAGAAAAATCACAATTTTATTTTAAATATTAACTTAATATAATCAAACATTGCAAATGATATAATCAAACATTTCAAATGATAGTAAATGGAACTATGAATCATTAAATATTTGTGGATAATAACTAGAGATTATGATAGTTCATATTTGTTGATAAGTTAAAAACAACAATCAACAATAGATTTACAATAAAATTATATAGATCTAATGAACACTTATATAGATTTGATATTATCATGAGTAGATCTAGCTTTCTAACCCACATGAATAGATAGCTAAAAGATCTAGATCTGAAATACAGTCAAACATATCTAAGATAACTAATAAAAAAAATGATAATGAAAGAATAACAGAACTCCAAATATTTTAGGTGGAAAACCCAACAAGGAAAAACTACTCGGAAATGATCAATATTTATTTCTTATTAACAAATAGATACATCAACCTTCAACTCTACTCCTTGTACTTAATCTCTACTCCTTCTTTTACCTTTTATGTGAGAGCAAGAATACATATACAGGCTCTCATATAAGAAGATAGAATAATGTCAAACTCTTTAGAAGAGTACATTCAAGAAGTTTTAATAATTCAAGAAATACAATTATTTTATTATTTGGTCTCACATAGAACAACCTCCCACTTGAGACCAAATTGAAGCCTCTGCTATAATTTCTATCTCCTTGCTACTCACTATTTGTTAACATATCAACTAGATTGTATTTTGTGTGTATTTTCTCCAATTGTAGTAGCTCATCATCTAGAACTTGGCGAATCCAATGTTATCTAACATGGATGTGTTTTGTCTTAGAATGGAAGGCAATATTTTTAGCAATATAGATTGCACTTAGGCTATCACAATTCAATACATACTTTTCTTGTTGCACACCTAGTTCCTCTAAGAAACTCCTCATCCAAGGCATCTCCTTGCATGCATCAGTGGTTTCATTATACTCAGCCTCCATGGTAGAAATATCCACCACCTTTTGTAATCTAGATTATACCCATGAGACTGCAAATCCTGCAAAAGTATAGATGTAGCATGTTGTGGATTTTCTAGAATCCATGTCACCTCCCATATCGACATCAACATCTCTAAATACTTAAAAAAAGGTATCAGTACCTTGAAATCACAAACAATAATCAATTGATTCTCTAATATATCTTAAAATCCATTTAACTGTATTCTAATGCTCCTTTCCTAGGTTTGCAAGAAATCTACTTACAACTCCCATTCAATGTGCAATGTCGGGGTGAGTGCATACCATTGCATACATTAGGATTCCTACTCCTAAAGCATATGGAATTTTGGAAATTTCTTCATTTCCTTCAATACTGGTGGGGAATTGATTAGATGTTAATTCAATATGAGAAGCAAGTTGTGTACTTACAGGTTTTGCATTAGCCATATTAAATTTTTCCAACACTTTTCCAAGGTATTGTT
>JASDQU010684844.1:0-14068 GCA_032191745.1 Picea mariana | reverse complement strand
GCATACATTAGGATTCCTACTCCTAAAGCATATGGAATTTTGGAAATTTCTTCATTTCCTTCAATACTGGTGGGGAATTGATTAGATGTTAATTCAATATGAGAAGCAAGTTGTGTACTTACAGGTTTTGCATTAGCCATATTAAATTTTTCCAACACTTTTCCAAGGTATTGTTTTTGTGACAACCATAATTTCTTTCTTTTCATGTCACATATAATTCGCATCCCCAAAATTTTCCTTTCTCATCCTAAATTATTCATTGCGAAGGTCTTGTTTAATTCTTCTTTTATCAACATGTCATCAAAATATAATAATAAGACAATTAAATTACCATACACACAGTGATCTACATTTATCCTTTTAAAACCATGATCAAGCATAAAAGAGTCAAATTTCTTATACCATTGACGAGGGGCTTGTTTCAACCCATATAAACTCTTCTTCAACCTGTAGACCAATTTTTCTTTACATTTTTCAATAAACCCCCCTAGTTGCTCCATATATATCTCTTCTTCCAAATTTCCATGTAAGAAGGTTGTATTGACATATAACTGTTCCAATTCTAAATATAGAGAAATGATAAGACCAAGTACTACTCATATTGATGACATTTTGAGAACTTGGGAGAATTTTTTTGTAAAATCAACACTTTGTTCATGCTTGAATCCTTTCACAACTAGCCTTGCTTTAAACAATTGTTGATTTTCCTTGCCTTCACCTTTTACTCTATACACCCACTTTTTCTTTAAAACCTTTATCCCTTTTGGCCTGCCAACCAAATCCCATGTCTTATTATCATGTATGGATTTTAGCTCTTCTTGCATGACCTTTTGCCATTTGATACCATTTTCTCCTTCACATGCTTCTTGAGAACAAGAACGTTCACCTTCATCAATTAATAAAATATATTGTGAGGGAGGATACCTTAATGAAGGCCTATGTGGCCTTGTAGACCTGCAAATTCTAAATTTTGTGGTGAGATTTCACTTAGTGGTTGTCAATTTCATTGTTCTTCATGTTCTTCTTGTTGTTGTTCCTCATTTTCATTTTGTTGTAATGGATGCTCATTAATGTCTTCTTGTAATGGTGGTTGATTCTCTTGTTTCCCCTGAATTTCAACAAATTTATGCGTCTCCACACCTTTGTCAGTAATTTTAAACATTTGTTCTTCATTAAAAATGACATCCCTACTTCTAAACACTCTTTGTTTTAGAGGATCCCACAACCGATAACCTAACTCATTATCAATATATCCTAGGAAAATGCATTTCAATGAATTTTCATCCAACTTGGATCTTTGTTATTTAGGAATATGCACATATGCTTCATAACCAAAAATTTTCAAATGAGTGTAACATAAATCCTTACAAGTCCATACCTTTTTAGGAATGCCACCATCGAATGAAGTTGTGAGAGAATGATTTATTAAGTAGCAAGTTGTACGAACAACATCTTCCCAAAAATGTTTAGGCAAACCAAAATTTGAAATCATGCTTCTCACCTTCTCCATTATTGCCTCATTCATTCTCTTAGTTGTTCCATTTTGTTCTGGGTTGCAGGAACGATTTTATATGCTTTATGCCATGTTTACTACAATATTATTCAAATTAATTACAGAAATACTCCCCACTATTATTAGTTCTAATACTTCTCAATAATTTGTTAGTCTCCCTTTCAACATCCATATGAAATTTCTGAAAAATGCCTAAAACTTGATCCTTGCCCTTAATAGGGAAAACCCACACCTTTTTTGATGCATCAAAAATAAATGTAACAAAATAAGTAGCTCCTCCTAGTGATTTTATATCAATTGGGCCACTAACATCAGAGCATATCAGATTTAATATTTCTATATCCCTTTTAAAATTATTCCTCATAAATGATACCCTTTATGTCTACCCATAATACAATGTTCACAAAATTTAATATTTGTAACTTTTGCACGTTTTATCCCAGCAAAATGGTTTTTCTCATCACTTGGATTTTTGTACCTCTTTCTGTCATGTGCCCAAGTCTTTTGTGCCATATATATGTTGTAGGATCCTCCTTTCCAATAACATCAATGTTTGATTTCTGCAATTTTGATTTTAATGTGTAGAGAGTGCCTATGTTCTACCCCTTTGCAACAACCAATGATCATTTTACAATTTTCCAGCCTCTCTTGCCAAGCACTATATGGAATCCTTCATCATCTCGCTTCTCGGTTGAAACCAAATTCATTCTCATCTCTCGTACATGCATGACTTGTTTAAGCAATAAACTACAACCATATTTTGTCTTTATTAGAACATCTCCAATTCCTTCAATATTATAAAAACTATTATTATCCAAGCAAACCTTACCCATATCACTTGATTTATAAGAAATATTTTTTCTTTGCCTCAGGTAGCATGGTAGGAGGCTCTTGAATCTAAAATCCTTAATTACTATCATGAGTAGAAGTATAAAGGCATGCATCCTCATAAGAAACAATAATTACTACCTCACCATCTCTTGCAATAGCAATAGTTTCTTCAATATTGTTGTTGTTGTTGGTTGTCTTTTGCTCATTTTGTTCCCTTTTAAATTTCCAACAATTTCTTTTGACATGGCAATTTTTCCACAATGATAGGAGGTTATTCTTTCACGCCTAGACTTTGACCTATCTCTAGATCTTGATTTCTTTATGGTTGGTTGCCTTCCTCAATCACCAAGATATAATGCCTCCATATTTTTCATTTCTTCTCCTATAGATTTTATGCTCATCTCTTCATTTAATAAGCTATTAGAAACATCTTCAAAACATAATTTATGTTTCGGTGCCGCATTACTTACGGAGACAACCAAGTTCTGCCAAGTTTTTGGCATTGAGCTCAAGATTGTAAGTGCTTAGATCTCATCATCAAATACAATATTCAACAAAATGAACTAGTTCAACACCATGTGCAACTCATTTAAATGTTGATCCATTGAACTCCCTTCCTTCATTTTGAGATTAAACAATCTCTTCATCAAAAATAATTTCTTGACCACCTCGTTCATATAGATCATGAAGATTTTTCCTCAAGGACTCGACTGTCTTTTCTTGTGAGACATGGAAGTATACCATCTCTGCCAAATACTATCGAATAGGAGTGATTGTATTTCGATCTAACTTCTCCCACTGTTCATAAGTCATCGATGAGGGTTTCTTTGATTTTCCCTCAATTGGTAGCAGATCTTTCAAAGTCAGTGTATCTTCCATTTTTTACCTCCAAATGGTGAAGTTTTCCCTAGTAAGCTTTTCAATATTTATCATTAGCTCCATTGCAATCACCTATAAATGGATCCTACACACACCGAATCTCCAACAAAACTATGATACGAGATGATAGGTTAAAAACAACAGTCAACAATAGATCTAAAACAAAATTATATAGATGTAATGCACAAGTATATAGATCTCATACTATCATGAATATATCTAAAGAATAATTATATAGATCTCTAACCCACATGAATAGACCTTAATCTAAAAGATCTAGATCCGAAATACATTAAGATAGATCTAAGATAACTAATAAGAAAAATGACGATAAAAGAATAATAGAATACCAAATATTTTAGGTGGAAAACCTAACAAGAAAAAACCATCAAGAAAGGATAAGCCTCTTATGCTCTCACCTTTAGAAATATCGTTTCAATTTTGGATGAAAATTCCGCAGAAGAGAGAGGCATCACAGACAATTTTAGACGGAAATCTGACAGATTTGTTTGTTGAATTAAATCGCTAGGATGAGATGCCTATTTCTGCAAATAAACATAATAGTGGAAGTTTACAAGCTATCCTTAAATCTGCAGTTGTGAGGTCTATTTCTACTAATTTTTTGGCTTGGAGTTTGTGGGGTCTATTTATACATATTTTCTGGCTTGTAGTTTGTGGGGAAATGGTGCTATTTCTGCTGTGGTTTCCAGTTCCATTTAGTAATTCCAAGTTACTGGTGTGGATTGGAAATGGTTTTTTCACATTACATTGGCGAATCCAGTAACAGAGTTTATCACATCTATTGCTGTGCAGGTGAATATTAAATCTCTCACACTTTCTTCTCTGGGTTTCCATTATTTTGTAGGTTTCCTATAATTCCAGTGTTTTACAATCTTGTAGCTTATTGATCTTCGGTGGACGCATGGCAAAGATGCAGTGTATGCTCGAGACCTACAAAAAATTCAAGAGAAGACTGTGTATGACCCCCAAATTCAAGAATACGGCTCCACTACTATTGAGAATCAGAGAAATGCTCTTTCCATTGTTGGTTGAACAAGCGGTTTCGAGTTGAGCCCTGTAACGGGTAAGAACTAACTTTCCTCTCGGTATTTGTATCACTATTTGTATTATTTTATCTGGATAGATATAGATAGTCATATGTTAGACAATGCGAGCACAGTACATAGACACCAAAGAAACCAAGTTACTCAATTTCATATTTGCTCCGGTTTTTCTTTTCTTTATCGATTTAGGATGTCAAGCCACAACTCACTATGTTTTCCTTTTCATACTATTTTCTTTTTTGGTGCTTGGCAGAATATTAGTAGGCACTTGGAATGTTGGTGTTGCCCAATGATTTGGATATTGAGTTAGTGGAAGTGTGTCATACAATGATTTGGATATCGAGTACTAGCTAGGTAATATGTATGTTCTTGGTTAATTTTATTGATTGAACTTGCCTTATTTGTTGGTGTCGCCCAATGATTTGGATATCGAGTTGGTGGAAGTGTTCCGCCCAATGATTTGGATATCCAAGATTGGTAAACAAGAGCAAGCATATATGTATGTTCTTGGTTAATTTTCTTGATTGAACTTGCCTTATTTGAATACTACCCAATGATTATTTTGTAGTTATGCTTCATTTGATTTCAGGTTAGCTACCAAGGGAATGAAAATAAAAGAGCCTATTTTGCATGAAATAATTGATTACAAATGGAGAAAACATCAACCTCTTTGCTAAACTTTGAATTTTCTACCCCTCTTAACTTTATATTCATCATTTCAATTTCATTATTCATCATTTCAATTTCATGGGAGGCTATCAATCTCAATTTCCAAATCAAAACAGAGTTCCATCCATTTCCAAATCAAAACAGACTAAGAGAAACAACGAAACATAAATTTCTGGTTATGCTTTTGCTTATGTTGTTGGTTTTTAAGTATGCACTGAATCCACTAATTCCAGGAGCTAGTGGGAAGCACACCTAAGATTGAAAAGCAAGGTGGTGGAAAAGATAGCAATAAGAGCATCATTTACAAAGCTAGGATAGAGGGTAACACATGCTTCAAGAGGCGGTCACCCATACTTGGATGGAAGACACTAGATTAATTAATATGAATTTAAATGCCATTCAAATGAGTAGTGATTGGACATCGATTAGTTTTTCCATTGTATGTTTGAAAAATAAAAATTCATTTTAAATTTGATAAATAAAGAAATAAATTTAGGATATTTAAATAATTAAATTTATTATAATAATTATATTAGATTCATTTTAATTTCTAATATATTAACAAGGATAAATCCAAGAGGGATTGAAAATCTCTAAGTTAAAACTTCTTTGAGGACTTTATATAAAATCATCTGAGAGGAAAATTTATATATAATCATGTGAGAAGGATTGAAAATCTGGAGGGATACAGACAATGCAGGTCTTTAAAAGATTAATGTGGCAAGAAAAGGTTGTACTCTTTTGTGCATCCAACTAGACTGAATTGACTACCAAGCCTACTATGGTGTTGAACAAAAATACTATGGTGTTGAACAACAATACTATTTTGTATATTGTCTTTTCCCACCACTAGACATGGAAATTTTTCTAAGTGAGTTGATGGACATTGAATTGAATATACATCAAAAAATATTTTTTTTCGACTATCATATCAAACCACAGTGGGAATAATAATGCATGTTTTCAGGGTCTTTTCATTTCAAAAGAACTGAATTAGTAAGTGGACAAGTCTTGTGTCTTTTTTTCCTTGTCATTGATTTGTTTTGAGAATAAATATTTGGTACAACAAAGTTTTTACTAGATAGAACGCCAATTTGTCTAATTGATTCGTTACATTTCAAAATAACATAATAATAATGTGATATTTTTTCAAGAAATATTTTGTTAGATTGGTTATTGTTGGAAACGGTGACAACCAATTTCCCATGATTAGGATTTCAGATCCAAAAATTCAGCGTTGGTTGTAACTATTCAGCCCAAGTTAGAATTTGCTGTGAGTGCATTCTATAATTTGTTTTCATGTAATTGTATATAAATTATGTAAGCCCGTAGAGGAAAAAATGGAGTGGTGAAAAGTGTGAGCGAGCTGTTGTAATATCCATGATCTGAATAAAAGAAAACTGATACCTTTTCTTGGTGGACGTAGCCCAATCCTTGGGTGAACCACGTTAAATCTCTGTGTCTTTTATTTCTGAGTGACTGTGTTTTGTCTCATGTTAATTTGTGTTTCCGCATTTATCAAATTATAAAAAGTGGTATCATAACGTCAAGCATGGGCAAGACATTGGTGCGCTCAGACCAAGCAGGGTGAAGGAGCTCCGGTTTTACATCAGCGTGCTGAGGCACATTTGTTGAAGGGGCAAGATTTCATTTATTTGTGGGAGCGCTGACTTTTTTGCATTAGCGCTTGGGTTCCTTCTGGAGGGGAGCGCTCCTCTGGTGCTGCCCTTCACGCACTCTGAGTTTTCAAGACCAGCTATCCTCTAAGTGTTGGATGGGAGTGCTCATCTCCTTAAATGACTAGTGAATGGAAGCACTGACCTCCCTTTTCAATATATTCGTATGGTACGAAGAATTGTTTGTATTTTTTCAATATTGAATTTCTTTTTTGTTTTGATAAACGTCAAAGTCAAGTCACGTGGAGGATCACATGGAGGATGTTTTATAAAAGGGATTTTTTAATGGAGTGAATTTTTATTATATTTAGGATTAAATATAATATTTAAAAGGTGGGAGGTATAAGGTTTTAAAAGTTAAAAGTTTTTGTATTAAATCTTTTATTAAACTTTGTGGAATTTAAACCATTATTCTTCTCACATATTTTTCGAAGGGCCTCTGTTATTACAAGAAGCGGTGTTTGTTTTTGTATGTTTCCTCTAATGAAAAAGATGTAGAGTGCCAAATTCAAAATTGAAAAGTTTAATGGAAAGAACAATTTTGAGATATGGAAGGTTAAGATGCACGATCTTCTCGTGCAACAAGGCGTGGTGAAGGCGCTTTTGGTAAAAGAGAAACAACCCACATCCATAGCAGACGATGACTAGGATAAGATGGATGCGAGAGCACTGAGTGCCATACTCCTGTGTTTGGCCGACGATGTATTGTTCAACATTGTTACAGAAAAGAGAGCAGTTGGTTTGTGGTCAAATATGGAAAGTTTGTACATGACAAAATCCTTGACAAACAAGATCTTCCTGAAAAGGCAATTGTACAGTTTGCGCATGAAGGAAGGTAAAAAAATAGCCGATCATTTAAATAATTTAAATACTCTTCCAGTCCAGTTAGATAGCATGGGAGTGAGATTTGAATCTGAAGACAAGGCAATTACTTTATTTTGTTATTTTCCCACGTCATGGGATCATTTCATTAAATCTATTAGTTTTAGTTCGCCATAAAGTATTGAGTGTGATGATATTGTTGGAGCTTTACTGTATGAGGAAAACAGGAAAAAATCCAATCTAGAAACTTCTACATATGAGGCATTGGTGATGAGAGGAAGACCAAAATAATGAGGACAGGGTTAGAGGGATTTCTCTCAGTCAAACTCGAAGGGAATAAAGAGCAAGATCAAGTGTTGGTTTTGTGGAAAATCTAGACACTTGAAGAAGGACTGTTGGAAGTGACAACAAGCCTCCAGAGAAGACCCCCAAAAGGAGACGAAGGAAGCAAACACAACTAAAACAGGTTCATCAACAGGGTCAGGTATGGTTGATGAAGTTTTATCAATTAGTATTGGTTCACGTCATGATCAACAATGGCTATTAGATTCTGGTTCTTCAAACCACATGTGTCTTCATAGACACTGGTTTATAACTTACCAGTCTATAGATGATGGAGTAGTTTACATGGGTAATGATATTTCATCTAAAGTTGTGGGAATTGGTAGCATCTGAATTAAAATGTTTGATGGAACTGTTAAAATACTAACTGATGTAAGACATGTACCTGATCTTAGGAAGAACCTAATCTATTTGGGAGTCTTAGATAGAGGAGGTTATAAGACTATTGTTCAAGGTGGAGTTATGAAGGTCTAGAAAGGAATTGTACTGGTTATGAAAGCAAAGAATGTTGGTAACTTGTCTCTGTTAGAAGGGAGGAGTGAATTAGATCATGCGACAATGGTATCTGGGAACGACAGTGATTCTATTTGACTGTGCCATCAATGGTTGGGTCATATGAGTGAACAAGGATATAAGGTATTAACTAATCGTAAGTTACTTCCTAGCCTAAAGTCTTTAAAGTTATATTTCTGCAAGCATTGTGTTTATGGAAATCAGAATAGGCAGAGATATAAAAACGGAAGACACACGAGTGAAGGAATCCTAAACTATATCCATTCTGATTTTTGGGGACCATCCCCTACTATTTCATATGGAGAATCATCATATTTTGTAACTTTTATAGATGATTTCTCTAGGAAGGTGTGGATCTATATGTTAACGAGTAACGCTGATGTATTTACAATTTTCAAGCAGTTTAGAGCTTTAGTGGAAAAGAGCACTGGTAGATCCATTAAATGTTTAAGAACTGATAATGGTGTTGAATTTACGTCAATGGAGTTTGAGAATTATTGCAAGGAATTTGGGATCGATAGGCATAAAACCGCTGCCTATACTCCTCAACAAAACAGATTTGTTGAACACATCAACCAGACTCTTCTAGAGAGAACAAGGAGTATGCTTAGTAACGCCAATTTGTAGCAGGAACTCTGGGCAGAAGCAATAACAACAACTTGTTATCTGGTGAATCAATCACCATCAACAACGATAGAATGCAAAATTCTAGAAAAGGTATAGACAGGTCACCCCTGTAATTATTTGAATCTTAAAGTTTTTGGTTGTGATGCCTAGGATATAATTCCGAAACATCGACGCTCTAAATTAGATCCAAAATAAAAAAGGTTTATCTTTGTTGGATATGGTGATGGTATTAAGGGGTACAAGTTGTGGGATCCTACTGCACACAACATCACCATTAAAAGAGATGTAATATTCGATGAATCATCTCTCATCAAATCAAATGTAGATGTTCAAATGAAACAACAAGAAGTACCTAAGTATCAACAGATTCAATTTCAAACCAATTCAAATACAAATGAAAGTGAACATGAACAAGTTTCTGAAGATGTTCATGAAGAAGTTCCTGCAAAAGAAAACGTGGATGATGACATCCAACAGATTGTGGATGAACCACAAACTTCCCTAAGGAGGTCTACATGGGTCAGAGTTCCTCCAAGAAGGTATGATGATTTCGTTTCATCAGTTTCCTTAAGTACTAATGATGATGAACCTTCGTTCTATCAGGAAGCCGTGAAGGGTTCAAACAATGATAAATGGAAATAAGCGATGAAGGATGAAATGAAAGCATTAGAGAGGAATGCTACATGGGATCTTGTAGAGGTTCCAAGAGACAGGAAAACTATAGGTTGCAAGTGGGTCTACAAGCTTAAGAAATGTGTTGATGATAAGGTGGAAAGGTACAAAGCAAGGCTCGTTGCGAAAGGGTGTTCTCAGAAATAAGGTATTGAATTTCAAGAGGCTTTTTCACCAGTTGTAAAGACTGTTTCAATTCAAATTGTGTTAGCATTAGTTGCATTGCTTGATTTGGAGTTGGAGCAACTAGATGTTAAAACTTCTTTCTTACATGGAGATTCGGATGAGAAAATTTACATGGAACAATCAGAAGGGTTCGTTCAGAATCACAACAAGAAATTTGTTTGCAGGCTCAATAAATCATTGTATGGTCTGAGGCAGTCGCCCAGACAATGGTACAAGAAATTTGACTCTTTCATGGTGAGCCAAAATTATACAAGGAGTGAGTATGATCACTGTGTCTACTTTAAGAAATTAAATTATGACATATTCATTATCTTAGTGTTGTATGTTGATGATATGATTTAGCAAGCAAAATCATATCTAAGATCAACAGGTTAAAGGCTCATATGGCTAGGAAGTTCGATATGAAAGATCTAGGAGCAGCAAGGCAGATTTTGGGCATGGAGATATTCAGAGATAGGAGGAATTGTAAGCTTTGGTTGTCACAACATAAGTATGTTGAGAAGATACTTTTGAGGTTTGGTATGAACGATGTGAAACCGGTTTCAGTCCCCTTGGCTTCCCATTTTAAGCTTTCTTCACGTTTATGTCCTAGTACAATAGAAGAAAAGGAATATATGTCCCGAATACCATATGCTAATGCAGTAGGAAATCTAATGTATGCGATGGTTAGTACAAGGCAAGACATTTCACATGCAGTTGGGGTTGTCGGGTTTATGGAAAACCCAGGTAAAGAGCATTGGGCAGCAGTGAAATGGGTGCTTCGGTATCTGAGGGGCACAAGTGATTACAATATCACCTATAACAGTGGTCATGAGTTAGTCTGTGGATATGTTGATTCTGATTTTGCAGGTGATCTGGACAAGAGAAGGTCGACTTCAGGGTATGTCTTTACTCTTGCAGGTGGAGCTATTAGTTGGATGTCAAAGATACAAAACATTGTTGCTTTATCCACTACAAAGCAGAATATGTAGCTGCTTCACATGCTTGCAAAGAGGAAGTTTGGTTGAAAGGTTTGTTTGGTGAGTTTGGAAGGATTCAGGACAAAGTAAAGTTACTTTGTGACAGTCAGAGTGATATTCACTTGGCTAAGAATCCATCCTATCACAGTAAAACAAAACATATACCTATCAAGTACCATTTTGTAGGATAGGTCATCGATGAAGGTGGAGTCTCTCTTAAGAAAGTGCATACAAAAGAGAACTCTACAGACATATTCACAAAACTAGTACTGTTAGAGAAGCTACAATGGTGCTTGGCTTCTCTTGGCTTGTAGAAAAGGTGATGAACAAAAGCAGGAGCAAGGTATCAGGTTAATTGTTGTCAAGGCAAAGATTGTTGGAAACGGTGACAACAAATTTCCCATGATTAGAATTTCAGATCCAAAAATTCAGTGTTGGTTGTAACTATTCAGCCAAGTTAGAATTTGTTGTGAGTGCATTCTATAATCCGTTTTCATGTAATTGTATATAAATTATGTAAGCCCGTAGAGGCAAAAATGGAGTGGTGAAAAGTGTGAGCGAGCTGCTGTAATCTCCATGATCTGAAGAAAAGAAAACTGATACCTTTGCTTGGTGGATGTAGCCCAATCCTTGGGTGAACCACGTTAAGTGTCTTTTATTTCTGCCTCGCTGTGTTTTGTCTCATGGTAATTTGTGTTTCCTCATTTATCAAATTATAACAGTTATAATAATCCAGATGATATTTAAATCCAAGATCAATAATCCAGATGGTATTTAAATCCAAGATCAATTACTATTAGATTAAGAATTCCAAAACCGAAGAGCCCCTCAAATTTGATTGTTTTGACAACTTATTTCAAAACTGAACACCCAAAGAATTTAAAGGTCATCAAAAAAGTTTTAACAAATGGTATTTAAATCCAAGATCAATCACTATTAGGTTAAAAATTTCAAAACGAAACAACCCTTAAATTTGGTTGTTTTAACAACTCTATTATTGGTTTTTACAATTTCAACAAAGAATTTTAAAGGTCAAAAAAAAAAGCTTCAACAAAAAAATTTGAAGGTCATCAAAAAAAGTTTCAACAAAGAATTCATCAAAAAAAAATTCAATGTATTTCATTAAAAAATCATCCCATTTTTCTTGTCAAATTCCATCCCAAATCAAACATAACTAACTCATATTTAAATCTAAACAAGGAAAATAACATCTTCTATGCTTAATTGTCCAATTCACATTGTGCCACAATGAACTTGTATACATTGGTCTATACTATTCACATCGTGCAGCAATGAACTTGTGTACTTTTTTATATAATCTAGGTTTTAATGAGTTCTTCAGAGTTAATGATTATTCAAACACCATGCATTATGAATGCGATTATTGGGTGCTATATTCTGTGGTATCCTCATCTCCCTTTACTAAAAACTCAGGCAACCTCAATGTAGATCCCCCTTGAGTTCCCACCATATTGCTATTACTTGAATATTGCTCACCGAAATCAATCATATTGCTATCACTTGAATATTGCTCAACCATATTGCTATTACTTGAATATTGCGTGTGGAAATTAATATAGAGACGAGACCGAGATACTAGGTGGTGTTTCCGCAGTGGTTTTTCCGGTAGGCCGACGTGGTTTTTGTGTAGGCCACTCCTTCTCGCAGCCGACCCAAGCAGTCTAAAGAAAGTCCGTACCCCTCGTTTGTTGGGGCGTACCCCATAAAGAAGGTTAGGTGTAGCTGGTTTCACCTAGTGAAATTGGTAGGTAATGGGAAAACAATGATGAAGTGTTGATTATTTTTTCTTGGATTGATTTGAGAGGAGCATTATTGTTGACAAAGATGCATTACGGCCTTGACCCGATCACGTCAATGTACAAACGCCTATCACTGAGAATCATTGCTGCGTATGTGCATGGATTAGTTCAGACGCCTATCACTGAGAATCATTGCTGCGTATGTGCATGGATTAGTTCAGACGCATATCACTGAGAATCATTGCTGCGTACCTGTGGGAATTATTAGTTTGATAGAGAACTAGGAGGAAAAAGCAGTGGAGAGGATGGAGCAGGAATCTTTTATATAGTGCGCTTTAATAAAAGCTTGCAAGGACTGGAATAGTGTATATCTATGCAGACAAAAATGCATCTCGGGATGATAAATTTGGCCTCTATTTTATTCTGTTAAATCCACACAATTTTTTTTTGTGTTTTTAAAGATGTTTGAGGCCGCATATTCTCATATGTTGATTATGAGGTTGAGCAGTGGGATTGGACTCCTCGTCAAATCTATGCTTTTTTATGTTGTTTTCTTTTACGCATGGACTCACTTTGTTTCAGCTATCAAGCGCAGTGCATTGATCGTATGAGCATGAGAATCTTATGCCCTTTAGATCTTCCAATGAATAAAAGGAACACTGATCTCATTTATTTAAAAAAAAACAGTATTATAATTTTCAAACATTGAATAATGACAAAATTAGTAATAGGATTATAATTTTCAATTTTTTTTTAATAAAAATAATGACAAAATTAATAACAATGAGTATCAACTTGAACACCCCAAGTTGAAGACATTGATTTAGAGGAAAAAGTATTTGCAATGAGCGTGGAAAGAAAAACCTACGAATCTTTTCAAATACTTTYATTGGGTATGAGATAAATAGACAAATGGATAAACTAAATCCAYCATTATTGAATGCTTGGGTATGAGATAAATAGACAAATGGATAAACTAAATCCACCATTATTGAATGCTTTGTGGAGGGATGCACTAAATCCATCATGAAGTAGATGAAATCATTGCCCTATTTTCTCCATGTCATTTCCTCATTTTATTGAAACAATCTTTGCATATTGTCTAAAAAAACCTTTTAATTGTGAATTTGATAATTTGCTACCAAATGCATACTTGCTTACGTGCAAGATTCTTTATATTTCTGATTGTACAAAAAAAAAAAATTATTTGACTTAACCTGAAAAACAAAGATATATTTCAGAATGACTAAAGCTACCACTCATCCCAACTTTTTATGGTCAATATGGTTTCAATTTGCTGGTTGGCTACTTGTACTTCTTTTTATTTTTTTTTAAATAAAGTCTTCTAATTTAATCATCTTTAAAGTTTTCTAATTTAATCATCTAAGGAATTGGAAATCTTTAAGTGTAAATTTATTTGAGAAATTTATATATAATCAACATTATGTATATATATAAATTTAATATAAAAATTTAAAATTGTGTATATGTCTAAGATTAATATGAAAATTTGAAATTAATTAATATGAAAATTTGAAATTTTGTAAAGGAAAAA
>JASDQU010684843.1:31057-44920 GCA_032191745.1 Picea mariana | reverse complement strand
TATAAATAGATATTGTCATGTTTCCCATTTACTATTTTGATAAAAATAGGTGAGATACTACAATAAAATGACCATTGGTTGTCTCATAGAAAGAAAAGACAATACCAAACTACTATATTATGCTTGCCAAAATAAAAAATCATTGAGTGACTAGACCATACAATAAATTTGCCTACTATGTAAACATAAAATTTCTATTCTATTAAATAAAACTATATCTATCATGCACCTTGGTCATAGAAAACTTGCAATCAACCACAAATGGGATGAGTATCTCCATAAAATGTGATTATTCCCACAAAATGCAGAAAGAAATAAACCAATGCTAGACCATGAGCCATATCCTGAGTCAAATTCCTGTTAAGAATCATTCAATCTATTGGAAAGGAACTCATGAAGTTTTTGATACTACATTTACCACTTTTATCGAAACTCAAATACAAACCTTCACATTCTTACTAATGTCTATATTGAAATACTTTTCCTTCTCTTTTGATAATGTTTTTGTAAAGTCACAACAAGATTATGAGAGGCAATCAATTTTCTTTTTCTTTATAATGACCAGATGTTGGAACAAAGTCAAAGATTTCAATGCATAAAGAATGATTTTGATAAGAAAATTCTATAGCTAATAGTGCTAATAATAGGACAATATGATAATTATAGACTAATATAAATCATTACCACTACTGTGTTTTGTATTTTATTCCCATTCATACTCATATCTTCAACATATGCATTTTTCCTTGCAAATTAATTTGTGCTACCTATTTTGACTCTATTTCCTTGTCAATGTCAAAGTTTGCGCTACCTATTTTGACTCTATTTCATTTTCAATTTCAATGTCAATGTTTTGAAGAATTTTTTCTATAGATTTTATCAAAATACACATGCAAATTCATATCTTGAAAGACACATACAAATTCATATCTTAGAAGTAAAAAAACATGCTTTCCAAACAAAATTGAATAGTGTTATTGCTCTATTTAGCAAAACACACAATTCAAAAATAAAAATCACCATAGAACTAGTCATAAAAGTAGGTAAAGATGCTTTAAGAATACATACTTGCTCTTAGAAGCATACCATGTAGCAAGCACTATAATCATAGGCTAATACTGAATGATATGTGGACCAACAAAAATAATTGAAATCTAAATGGAAGGCAATCAAGACCTATTCTCGATCTAGAATTGCAACGACGCACTACATTAAAGCTGTCAGAATTGGTTCTACATAGAAAAGTGCAACATATTATAAAAGTATTAGCAAAAACCATGAAGAGAGGGATCGCCAAAATAAGGGGTGTGACTAGCATTAAGTATAAAATGTACACCCACACATCTTGATGAATCGAGGGAAAATTTCATTAATCTTAGAAGCTAAAATAAATTGATGTAGCCTCAGATAGCTTTCAAATGAGCTATAATGTAACATGCACAAAAAGAAAGAATTAGGAATTCTTATATCAAATTCGATGTCATATCTGCACTCACCTCTTGCAGGTGAGTCATGTGTTACTAAGATTCAAGAAGAAGGAATCAATTGATGTGTAGCTTGGAAGCATGAAAAGAAGAGATTCTTACATTATTTGTTCAAATTAAATTGAGAATGGATTGAAATGACTAACAAATAATAATGTTGAGGTTGAAATGATATTTTATATTAAATGTCATAGTCTTACAATTAAGGTTTGAAATGCTAACCTAACGTTGGTGATTATTTGACTAGATCTTAGTTGAATTCTAGGCCTTAAAATCACTATAAATCTCCTTCATTCTAAGGACAAAGTATTACTTGTTCACATGCATGGGAAAGGAGGTAAATAATTTGTTGATTCGAATGGTTAAGGAGCCATACTTTCTATATATTGAACCCACGACAATAGCATAGCATGGGGTTGTAAACCAATAGCATATATACCTTTTTATTTTACTAAACAATGTCAAAAGATATATAGAGCCAAACATAATTCTTCGTACATAGAGTAGACATAACAGTTCCAACCTTTTGGCAGTTAATATGTAAGCAACAATTTTTAGGTCTACAAAATCTCGATTGCATGTTTTCAAACAACAACTTTACAATTCAAAACACATAATGAGAAATTTCAGAGCAATGAAAAGGCACTTATATTTTCCAAAAGATGAACACCAAGCAACCAACTAAGACAACACAATTTTCCACCCATCTGTAGGTAATCCTTAGTGGATGCACCCCCTAGCCAAGTTATGATACCACCAAAGTGAAAATGATAATGCATAATTCTTAGGTTAGTCTCCCCATCCCAAAAAGCAATAAAAGACCAACCAAACGACCCACTACTCAATTCTTTAATCAAACCATCTTATGGTAGTCACAATACCTACCCCACACAACACAACAAGGATGATTCTTTCTCTACTCAACAATTCCTTAGAAGCTCTTCCCTTCTGTCCTCTTCAATGTGTGCATATAAAGTCCAAATTATTTTCTATTTCAAATTTAACTTTAGTAGAATTTCCTTCGTTCTTGGGAAATTTATGACCATCTTTCTTTAGGGATTC
Organism: Picea mariana; assembly: GCA_032191745.1. Taxonomy (NCBI): domain Eukaryota; kingdom Viridiplantae; phylum Streptophyta; class Pinopsida; order Pinales; family Pinaceae; genus Picea; species Picea mariana. The sequence continues at coordinate 42,374 of JASDQU010684843.1, read as the reverse complement.
TAAGGGTGTGTCTCCACTCAGTTTAGTTTCTATTGCTATGCATTAGTGCCTTCCTCTTTCTGTCTATGGATCCATCTTCCTTCTCTTATTCTCTACTAGGATCTCATGGATTTCTTTCATATTCTATTCAATTCCATATTATGGCAATGCCCTTTTTCCAAGGAAAACTCCTCTCTTCTATTCTCTAAAACTTCCAAAAAGAACCTCCTATTTTCCAATTTGAATTTCCTCTCTTGGCATGAGTGAAAGGTGGCAAGAGAGTCCTAAGACAACTTCTTTTGATCTCAATAATGCGGGGAACAAGTTCTCTAAATGCAAGAGGTGGTTTCCAAAATCTAGGATATGGTTAGGCCCACTTCCCCTATCTCAAATTAGACTATAGGTTAGGCTTAACATCAAAATTATCAAAGAGTGAAGGGTTAGGGTAATGGCAAGGTGGGTAGGACAAGTAGATATAGAAAACATAGGTAGTTAGGCATACAAAAATTCCTTTGAAACCCCTTACCTTTCGCCTCGCGAGGTATCATAACCCCTTTGGGTTCTCATTCTCAATTAGCCTTAGAGATTTTATTAATTTAAAATGTCAATATTTACAAGTATTTAAAATCACCATGGCATGTCTAATAATAAAAGTATTTATGTGAAAACATTTAAACATATATATAATTAGGTTAAGACTATTCGAAATAGTCGAAACTAAGACATTACATATATATTTTATTACCTTGGCTAATCCAGCCAAGTCATCTTTATCACAAGTCAATACCATGGGAAAATACCACTGGCTTGTAAATAATCTAAAGTAAATGCATTAATGACCAAATACATGTTAACCTAATGACTCTTTGATTGAGTCAAGGTTAACATAACATACTTATCCATGTATCACCATTGTTCTTGTAGTCATTGAGACCTCTATTTCAACATTATCTAATATCCTTTAGAACCCCCAACTATTATAGACCCAACAATGATTTAACGATGAACATGGATCTCAAGACCTCCTCCACCACATGCTTCCATCGTGCATTCATTGCCACTATATCGACTTAACAATCCTTTTACTTATTCATATGTAATGTCAACCAATCCTCTATTAGTTATTCATGTGCAATAATAATAATAACACGTCTTCCACATAGTCAACCAAAATCACTTTGATGTTCCCTTTTCCCCACTTCAGAGATATGCTAGTTTACATTAATATATAATGAAAATCTCCATTGACTTAGTCTTTTAGTAAGCACACCTATATCTCCACTACAAAAGGTTACATGTTTCAAGTGAGCAATAAAGTGGAATACTCTCGCAAGCCTTCAATTTTAATAGAAGCTACACATTTCAAATGAGCACCAATATACCTTCAATTTTAAAGAAAGCTACACATTTCAAATGAGCACTAATAAACCTTCAATTCTACAATAAATATATAGTCTCTATGTGGTTCATGTTTCGTCATGTTGTTATGCATTCTCTCTACAACAAATATATAGTCTCTATGTGATTCATGCTTTGTCTTGAGTTCAACTCAAACTTAAAGACAACAACTATATAGTCTCCATGTGATTCATGCTTCATCTCAAACTTAACTCAGTTAAATATTCAACTTTAAATTTTATATCTATTATTAAATGATTAATTATACATTTTACATATTAATAATTGGATATCAACTTGGTTGTTTTATAGGGGTAGGGTATGTATACCTTCGTAGACTTTAGGAGTGAAATCACTCCATGAAGGGAGTCCCTTCTCCCACAAACAAGAGGATCTCGTACACCAATTTGATATATTGTGACCTTAAAATTAAATTATTATTATTATTATACAATTTCACATTAACAAGCTTTCTTTTATTCTTTTTATTTATATTTAGATAATTAATTAAACTGAAATTAATAATAAATCAATCTTATAAATGCAAACTAACTTACCTTCTTCTAAATTGATTGAAAGCATATTGTGCTCCCTTTCCTAACTTAGATTATTTAATTTTGTGTCACTTCTTCGTAAGTACCAACTACCTTTCTTCTTCTAAACTGAAAGCATATGGTACTCCCTTTCCTAACCTAAATAATTTAATTTTGGGTTACCTCTTCACTTCAAAAAGAAGTTGTGAAAGTGAGATAACCAATGGAGAAGCAAGTGGCTCATTTAACATAATTAAATCCACATTCACGTGGTATCTCGTATAGGAGGAGACAAAGCATACATATTTTTTAAAGATTTAGTTTTAAGTATCTCTAATCATTAAGTTTTATTATTAATAATAAATTAAGTTTATATTATTATTTTAATATAAATTATAGTTATTATATAAATCTACTTGATTTTTATATTATAATATAAAATTTAAATTAAATATATAATATAAAATAAAATTAAAAAAATAATTTTATAAAAAAATATAAAAATAAAATACAATCATTTATAATTTATTTTTATTTGAAAAATTGTGCAAAGATTTTATATGTTATATCATATTGATGATAAAGATGTTAATGTTTGCCATATTTTAAAACCACTCAAATCTATCATATTATAAAATTATTAAATGTTTATTAAAAATAAGTTATATACTTTGTATATTATAATTATTATTTTTTAAAGTTAAGACACTCATGTCATTTGTAAATTATAATTATTTATTCAAATTAAATATATAATATAAAATTGTGCAAAGATTTTATATGTTATATCATATTGATGATAAAGATGTTAATGTTTGCCATATTTTTAACCCACTCAAATCTATCATATTATAAAATTATTAAATGTTTATTAAAAATAAGTTATATACTTTATATATTATAATTATTATTTTTTAAAGTTAAGACACTCATGTCATTTTCATTTGTAAATTATAATTATTTATTCAAATTAAATATATAATATAAAATTAAATTAAAAAAATGATTTTATAAAAGAATATAAAAATAAAATACAATAATTTATAATTTATTTTTATTTGAAAAATTGTATGATAAATTGTGTAAGGATTTTATATGTTATATCACATTGATGATAAAGATGATGTTTACCATATTTTAAAACCACTCAAGTCTATCATATTATAAAATAATTAAATGTTTATTAAAAATAAGTTATATACTTTGTAAATTATAATTATTATTTTTTAAAGTTAAGACACTCATGTCATTTGTAAATTATAATTATTTACGTTTTAAACTTAAAGACACCCGTATCACATTAACATAAAGTGCAACAATTTGTAGATTTGATAGTCTAAACATTTTAATCATAAAAAATTAAAAGTTTTATCTTTTTAAATTCTTAAAATATAATAATTTTTATATTTGTTTTTTCATTGAAATTAGGGAATATTGTTTTGAAAGAGTTGAAGTAAAGCTAACGACAACCACACAAATTGTATTGTTATAGAGTTTCAAGTAAAATTGGCAACTATCACAAGCTACATAAGAGAGTTTGCATATATTTATAATTATTACATCTCAACTATTCACACAAGTATATTGTTTTATAAAAACACCTAGAATTCTAATAATTTTTAAAAATGTAAAGATTATTATAAGATATGTTGATTGGTGGCCTCCTCCTAACCAAGATTGGAGGGGAGGGAAGTTTGTTGATCAATATCCATGTCCTTTTTTATCTGATGAACTGTCTCCTTCTCTTTGAAGTCAGCCAAAGCCGAGTTGATTGGCAGGCGATGGTTTGAGGTAGTGGAGAGAGAATCCTTATGAAGATTAAGAACCACATTCCTAAGCATGTTGTACTCTACTTCAAGGACATCCAATTTATATATTTGTTGGGCAAAAGATTCATGATTGTCACGCTCTGAGATGCATATTGATGTTTGTTTTCATGCACCTTAGAGGTCACTGAAAATATGGATGTTTTATTACTTTGAATATTGCACTACCATAATGCTTACGAGCGTCAAAGCCAAGTGGAAACCAAATTGACTAGAGCTATTGCCAACACACAGACTAGGTTCTAAGCTCCATAGACCAACAATAAAATCCATTAAGGCACTACACTTCTAGAGATTTTTATTACATGAAGTAATAATTCTCAAGAGTTGGATCCCAAACAACAGAACCATAATACTATATTCTGAGCCAAAGAAATGAATTTGACAAGGGAAAAGAGGGAGACATTGCACCACAACAATAAACCAAAACCAGACTCCAAATATCAAGATGCAAATTGGTTTCAACAACCAAAGAACTCCAAAACTTAACCACTGAATAAACCAATAAACTGCAACCCAAGAACCAAAGTCCTTATACACCATCCAAAGAAATGAGAAAGCTATTACCAGTGAGCTTTGATCTATTTGGGACTTCCCACCTCCAATCCAATCTCCATTAATTTCCCACCTCATGGATGATAATCCATAACAAGGGTAGAGTAATGATTAATTCTCGCATGCAACAAGGATGAGGCCGCAATTTTGCAAGTCCTTTCCCCTCACATGAAAACTGAAATAAAGTTTTTCAATACACATGTTAATTAATTAGGATGTAACTTGAATTGAGATTCAAGTGGCTTGAAAGCTTAGGGGATGTGACAAAAACAATGCCCCCCATTTTTTGTCATGACCCCTTGTAAGAAAGAGGTAGATTCACTAGCTAATTGATCTACCCGAGTATTGTGATCTCTTAGAATTTGATAAAATGAAACCTTGCTTAGATATTCAATTACCTTGTTGATTCTTCCAATGATTGAGGCTATCTTATTGTCTTTTAGAGTTGTATGCAGAACCATTCATTTAGTAATGACACTTGAATCTCCAATAGCATTCAATGATTATATGTTGGAACCCTTTGCAAGAAGGTCTAGACCCTGGAAAAAAACATAGGCTTCATCTTAGTTGTTTGTTGGTGTTCTTAGTCCCCAGTTAAAGATTGATTATGCTTTTCCCAAAATCATATATAATCCCCTCACACTTGTCACTAATTTTTTTCTTCTAAAAACATTAATCTTCTACAAACATTAATCTTATGTATAAAAAATATTTTTTTTTTATCATTCTTCCTCACTTTTAAAATATAACTATGTTAACTTCAAAATAATAACTCAATGTTCAATAGCATTAAATCTTATAATGGTAATAAAATCCAAAATTGGTTGGCACATAACCTTTAATTAGTTCATAACCTATCATAAAAGAAATCAAGTAACTAAAGTATGCAATAAAACTTTATAACAATGATAAATTATGAAGCATCACCTTTGCAATGTTCACATTATTCTTTATCGACCAAGACAAAGTTTAACAAGACGAGTTGTGGAGCAACAAGTCCCTACCCAGAAGGGAAGAAGGGAGAAAAATCAAACGAGGAAGACTTTAAAATAAATCGTGTAATTATTGCATTATGAGTAATTTGTAAGCAGCCATTGAGATCCATGAATTTTTTGATTGATTAAAGCCAAAACTACGATACGATGTAAAGAAGAATTTGAACATCTCCAGTCTTAGACAACTACTACTTCTTTTCATCAATTATTTTGCATCAAAGTAAAATAACATTACTTCTTTTAATCAATGTTAAATAACAAATATAACATTGAAGAGCCAGCTACATTAAATAACAAATATTGAACAATGAGCTTTTAAATAACAAATATTGAACTCTTGCTAAGTGCATTGCATTGCTTTGTTGGTAAGGTTTAACAAACTTAGGTTGAAACAATTTGCTCTCTTAGACCCATAATTTAATATTATGAGGACTTTCAGTTTTCTCATAGAAGTCACAAACGATGGAAGAAAGTATTGGCCTGTAGAAAAGAGTAAAACCAAAGCCTCTGCCTCACCAAAATTCATCACTGAATCTCTTCCATGGCACCTACACAATTCATCACTGACTCTCTTCCATGGCACCTACATAGGTAAACCACAAATGCGAAGTTCAATTATCCCATTAACATCATATCAACAATCCCCTCACAACATGATTATTTGATTAGTTGATAATTAGTTAGCCCCAAGCTTAGGTGCGAGGGGCTCGTTTGAAACTTGGTAATGACCTCGTTTCATTGACGACATCAATGAAGTTTTTTTTTTTAAATTATATTAATTTGTAAAGTATTCGAAATTTGCGTCCTTTGTCATCATGTGTATAAGTTATATGGTGATTCATATGTGTGTGACATTAGGGTTATAGTGAAATAAGATTACAAGAAGACTTAGTGAAATACCATGTATGGCATGCATGCACTTGTTAAGGACGTGTCAATTGATTCTATGGGATATAGGATTCTTCTTTTTATAAAAATATTAGTAACGTAACACTGACTGCCTCGACTGTCAATCTCAGAGCATTACAGTACCACCAAAGCCAGAGAACATTGGGAGAGGATCAAACCGTTTACCTTTCATCCAAGATTTATTCACATTACAGTGCCACCAAAGCAAGAGAGCATTGGGAGAGGATCGATCTATACCTTTCATGAAGGATACAAAGGCCTGATATGGTTTAGAGTGGAGTCCTCTTTCTTTCATAGCATGACAACAATATATACGCATCACAAACTGTTAATTGTGGATATCTGTACATGAAGAATATTGTATGTTTCTTTATTAAATATCTGCCCTTGAATGTATCTTTTCTTACATGAAGTGAATTTTGTTTTCCTTTTTATTGTTTTCCCCTTTTTGTTTTATATTTTGCATGTGCCAAGTTTGGGGTCGAAACATAACTCTATAATTTTTAGGCAACCATGTTCCTAAGGTGGGTCTCTATAATAATTTAGGCAACCATGTTCTCAAGGCGGGTCTGCACCTCCAGTTTAGGATATACTCTATGAATATTATGTCTGTTAGATTAAATCGTCGACAAGATAGAGTGGAAAATCCTTTGCATTTTCTTTATTGTGAGGTCAAATGTCCACTGGATAAAATTGAAAAAATGCAATAATTTTTGCGTCATGTGTAATTATTAGGTGTTCAGGGTGAACGTTTTGTGTGAGGGTTAGGGTGGATTGACATCGACAACAGGTGGCCAGGCTAGCACATTTGTCATTTCTTCAATCAAATGGTTGATGTTTTGTGCAAAATGACCAGACCATCCTCATGATATGATGTAACATTTTTTATCTTCTTTTTTTCAAACATCTGGCAGTTGATTGTTGTGGCAACCGACAATTCTTTATGAAAAACACTTAATAGGGATGAATCGATAATTGGGTTTTGCAAATATCACAAATAATACCAATCAAGGGATTTTGTAAAACATTCATGGCACACGGTACAATAATGTTTCTGATCTTATTCTGGAACCAACAGATACTTGTGGTCTCAGGGTTGGGTGTAAAACCCGTGACTCATTCAAGGCTATAGTGTTCATTGCAGCAGTTAGTACGTACTCTTCTGCAATTAATTCAAGATAACATGTTCTCTGGGTCATTGAAATTGATGCATTGATGGAATGGGCTTGGCCTTGCGCGGACTTGAATCGAGACTGGTTGATGTGTCCATGGTCCTTGGCAAATATCTCATATTCCTCCAGGTAGCTTGGTCTCTTTTCACAGACCAAGCTATTAAGTATGCGTTAATTTTGGAGGTAAGTTGGATGTTTTTCATGAATTTTCCCACAACAGCTGCATCCCTTCTCTTTATTTTCGTTTCAAATTAAATCTTAGTTGCGGTTTCGATGAAAATTTTGACTAAGGAATGACCATATTTTGTTAAATTTGAATTGGCCTGTGATTTTATTTCCGTTTAAAAGACTTCGTTGAGGTTTGAGGATGATTTTGATGAAATATTTGTATGAATTTCTTTTAAAATTTGAGGTTTGAGGATGATTTTGATAAAATATTTGGATGAATTTCAAAATTGTGAAGATTGAGAAAATTTTGTTAAAATTTACAAGGTATGTATAGTGATGCACACATTCAACAAAGGGTCTCTACCTAAAAGTCTCGGGAGTAAGGGTAACATTCAAGAAGACAACCAAGGTGGCATGGAACATGATCGATACGCATGCCAAGGTTTGATCCAGGGACCACCAGCTTAAAAAGGAAAGAGAAGAACAGGTAGATATATCATCTAACATTTTAGAACACGGGAATAAACTATTGCAAACTACCTATATTTACTATGCAAATAAGAAGTTGAAATTTGTATGCACATAAAGTAGATTAGTTTGAAAAAGAAAATATTGAATATATTTAGGGTGGAAATAAGAACTTTTAAATTTTATATGCACATAATTGTGTCTGTTGTGTTGTTATATGTATAAGTAATAAGTCATAACATGAATTTAAATAAAATCAGTTTAAATTCTCATCATCTAATGCTTGGAAACATGAAAAAGAAACGAAACTATTTATAGAAACATGAAAAATAAACAAAACTACTTATACTCACTGTGCAAATAAGAACTTTGAAATTTATATTTTGAATCATTGAATTAAAACATAATTTATCTATTATGTAGGAATTAAACTATTTATACTCACTATGCAAATAAGAACTTTGAAATTTATATTCTGAATCACTGAATTAAAACATATTTTGTCTATTATGCATGAATTAAATGATATATATTTGCAATTTGAAGGCTAGCTACTTATTGGAGCATGGTATCTCTTGGCAGAGACCTATACCTTACACACCTCAACAGAATAATGTTGCGGAAAGGAAGAACCAGACTTTGGTAGAGATGGCACAGTGCTTGTTGTGGACCAAAGGTATGTCGACTTGTTTTTGGGCAGAAGCTGTCTATTGGAGCATGCTATCTCTTGGCAGAGATCTATACCTTACCCACCTTAGTAGAACAATGTTGCGGAAAGGAGGAAAGGAAGAACCAGACTTTGGTAGAGATGGCACGGTGCTTGTTGTATACCAAAAGTATGCAGATTTGTTTTTGGGCAAGTATGCCCGACATTTATAGCATAGCCAGGGATGGGGTCGTGGCAAGAGTATCAAAGGGAAACAAAATGACATGCAAAAGCCTCCGAAACCATTGCCACCTTGAATGATGAATGTTAGATATATTCAAGAATGATGTAACATTTAATATTCAAGATTATTGCTTAAGTTGAAGCCAATATTAATCCATCTGATTGCAATATGTAACATATATAATTTCTTAAATTTAGTTTCTCGTTATTTTAAAAAAAAGGCCAAATAAAATTTCAAAATTTATGATTCGTTAAAAAGTTGTTTGATACCTATTTGATACGCCAGAAAAAAATATTAGATAAAACTTAAACTTTAGGTTATATAGAAAATAAATATATAAAATTTTGTGTACAATTAATACAAAGACTAGAACTGATTACAATAGTCTTTAGTCCCTACTGCCTGAAGGCAGGGATTTAAGTAAATATATTGTTATGTCATTATGCATGATGCTTTTATAAATTAAGCATGCGTATGTAATTGATTTTATGTATGATTGATGGATTCTTGATGGTTTCAATAATTATAAATTAGCCATGGGTATGTAATTGATTTTATGTATGATTGATTCTTGTAATTGATTTTATGTATGATTGATTGATTCTTGATGGTTTCAATAATTATTTAGGAGTTAGATTGATTCTCGATGGTTTCAATAATTATTTAGGAGTTAAGTTTGCGTAATTTAAGTGAGGAATAATATATGCATATCTTTTGAACTAATTTGCAAATTGAGACTTTGCAATAGTCTTAAGCGGTAACACCATGCTCAAATTTGTTAGAAAAATATTATTAGTACTATGCATTATTTAATACTTCTCAATAGTTTTATGCTTGATATTTTGGCAAGTTGCAGGATGCTGGAGATTTGCTCAAACTGTTTATCATATGGATGTAAATTGAGGTTAGAACAATGGGTGGGGAAAAGGTCAAACTGTTTATCATATGGATGTAAATTGATGTTAGAACAATAGGTAAGGAAAAAGTCAAACTGTTTATCATATGGATGTAAATTGATGTTAGAACAATAGGTAGGGAAAAGGTCAAACTGTTTATCATATGAATGTAAATTGATGTTAAAACAATAGGTAGGGAAAAGGTCAAACTGTTTATCATATGGATGTAAATTGATGTTAGAACAAGAGGTAGGGAAAAGGTCAAACTGTTTATAATATGGATGTAAATTGATGTTAGAACAATGGGTAGGGAAAAGGTCCTTTGGGAGAGAAAGTTGAGTGGATAAATACAGATCATAATATAATATTCAAAGAAAATGACTATAATACTTGAAACTACTAAAAGCTCAAATGAATAATGTTAAAAGAATAAGAATGAAAATTGAATATATTAAAAATAATTAGATATCATAAAAAATAAAATATAATTGTATTTAATAAAAGTCCTTATGAGGATAAGGTTATATGGTTAGGTGATTTTTCAACTTATAATAATATTAAAACATAATATAGTTTTATTACAATTTTTTTATATAAGGAAAGGAAGAAGAGCACGAGGGACATAAGTCGTTGAAAATTGGTATTGTTGGCTAGAGTTTACATTATCGGAAGAAGATTGGTATTGTTGGCTAGATTTTACATTATTGGAAGAAGATGAAAAAGAGCAAAAATGTTAATGAGTTTTTGTTGGTTATGGTATTTTTATTCATTGTTTTTAATTGGTTTGTGGGTTTGGAGGGAAAAGGTTTGAAGTGAACCCTTGGATTTGCAGGGATCCATCCAATAGTCTTCAAGTTTGGGCAAGCGAAGCGAAGCAATTGGGATCAAAATCTACAATATAGTTAAGTACCAAGTGAACATGTTTTTACAAGTATTCCTTAGTGAATTATTACATTATTGAATTTTAAACTTTGGTTATTTTGTTCATTAGTGTTATTATAGCGTGCTTCAAAATTAGATGTTTAAAAATGGTTATTGAATCAATCATATTGTGAATAAATGAAAAAGTCCCTACATAATGATGAAATTGCACTTATTATTATCAACTTGCTTATGATTGTGTTAAATTCATGTTACTACGAAGTTTACCACATATTATCAAAGAGTATGATTCAGGGCCTACAATCATCCATGCACCAATTATGACTTTGTACAAGAGAGTTCGGATCCTAAATATGTTCTTTATGCATTAGATTAAATACATGGTTAAAATTTACTTCCCAATCATAAACAAGTTTATATTTTTATTTAAAGACCATACCAGTCATATTGATTCTTTCCTTAACATTTACAAAGAGTTTTGTAGCTCTATGTTACATCTAATTTCCAATAGTATAAAAGTGTTAATATTAATTTTTCAAGGGACATTTTCTCTTCTTTTGTGAATTTTTTTTTTTCATTCGTAGTTTTGAAAAATGCTCATTATTAAGTTGGATATGCCTTAAAATTATTTTTATGACATAAATAT